>MU228452.1:2585748-2599834 GCA_018584345.1 Thuja plicata
GAAATTATCATTGCAACAGAAAATGAATGGGGAAAATGTATTATAGATTTTGTACTAGCTGTCAACTTACTCTCAGGAAAGGTACAATGGAAAGACCCAAATGGACTACATCTTTCAAGACATAATATTGAATTACTTAATAAAATTCTCACAGAAAGACAAGTATATTGTTCAAAGAAGGAAGACAAATTAATATGGGCTCTAGCTAAGGATGGAAAATATTCCATTAGAGAGGGTTATAAAATTCTGCAACAGGAGGAATTACAATGCATGCCATCGAGATGTTACCACTTTTGCTAGAACCGAGCCACCTTGCCAAAAGCAGGATGCTTTTCATGGCTTGCGTTGAAAAACAGAATACTTACAAGTGATAGATTAGAAAAATTCCACATTACTCAAGATTTTCAGTGCCACCTATGCAAACAAAAAATTGAGACAGGTGATCATTTACTATTACAATGCACCTTTGCACAGAAGTGCTAGATATATGTCCTCAACAAACTTGGGTATTAGACACCATTACCAAATAAATTATGGGATCTTTTTGAGTCTTGGCCAGAACTACATCAGAACTCACTCCTTGCAAACATTTGGACATGCGCTCCTTCTCTAAATAATCTGGGCAATATGGTGGGAGCATAATAAAAGGATATTCAGAAATGAATCATCAAGTTTGGAAACAGTTCTGGACACAATTGAAAAGTCAACATCTGAGGTTGTGAATGCAAGCCTATATAGATGTGGATATAACCCTGTATTGACAGCATGGGACACTTCAGTTCTGAGAAATTGGGACATAATTAGCATCCCTACGGGGTGGGCAAATCTTAAGAAGACATCTGGTCAGATAGACAAATCAATTATCCGCTGGCAACCTCCACTGCCCCATAACACAAAATTAAACTTTGATGGTGCCTCTCGAGGAAATCCTGGGAAGTCAGGAGCAGGGGAATGTATTAGAGATTACAAAGGAAATCTTATAGCATGTTCTGCCTCCCAATTACCAAATGGTACAAACAATTTTGCAGAAGCTCTTGCAATGCTAACAGGACTCACATTGGCAAAACAGTGTGGAATTAAGAACTTACATGTAGAAGGAGATTCGTAGGTGATTATTAATGCATGTGTCAAAAGGGAATCATCAAATTGGAAATTAAAATATATGTTGACACAAATTTGGCGCCTCTTAGACAGTTTTCCTAATTTAACAATCTCACACACAATGAGGGAAGGTAACATAGTAGCGGACCTTCTATCAAATATGGGATGTGATGGAATTCAAATATCATATACAAATGTTGACAGCATTACAGAGAATTGGCCTGATGTAATAAAGATGGTAAACACAGATAAATCATTTATTTAAATACATATTTACTAAATTCAGAATGCTCGACACTTAAAGGAAAAAGGTAGAGGGGTATAAGATTGTATTCAGAGATCAAGTACAGAGTATACCTGCGAAGATATGAAGGCGTGATTAACTTCACTCAAGATTATTCAAAAATCCACATGTGGGCTAGGAAAGTATACAGATCAAATGGTATGCTATAAAATCACAATTGGCGCAGTAAAGTACTTCATATTAATGATTAATCCACGAGGAGATTGCAACATCAAATCCAAAGTTATTGAAGGGATGTGTGGTTTATTGATATGATTATTCATAATACTCCACACATATTAGGGGGATTGCAAATCATATATTGGAAGTGCATATCCCATCATTACTAAATGAATAATATGTCGTTCTTAAAATATGAGGTGAGGCATGAAGAGCATAGAAACATAATGTGAAACAATCATGTCAAAGTATTGAAGATAATAGTAGACATCCCCGAGATCATTAAATACAAATGATTAAACAACAAGTTGGGAGATTTCCAAACTTCCCACATGGATGAAATTTGCGTGTTTAACTCATATTTTAGGAAACTTGGTAAAATGTACACGCAATGATATTACAGACATTCTAACTCATATATACAACAGTAAATTACCCATTTGATCCAGAATGCAGAAAAGGTTGAGGTGTCATGGCATTAAAAAGTTTGGAGTGTGGAGTATGTGGCTAATGTGGGAGTCTACACGTAGAGCTAATGCCCAAAAACTATAGAATTTTAATTTCCTCTCTGGATGAAGAACAAGCTCTCCCAACCTGAATTTTAGAAGAAATACTTGAAGGTATGTTTATCTTACATTCTGCAAACATCAGGGACACAATTAAAACTGTCATCGGCCATGAAAATATAGAACCGTGGACCAAAAAATTAATATATCCATCACAAATAGTTTCAATCTTCTTTTCGAATGCCATGGACCTAATGCAATCTGATAATATACTGGAAGGAATAGCTCGAAATGTTGTGGTTCATAAATATTGGGATGAAAATAAATTACAGAGAGCCATGCAAAAGTATGACCTATGGAACGGGCAAGCTTTGATAGGCGGTATTTTTACAAGGCATTCACTGTTATCAAATCATGCTGCCATGGTCACATATGATAAAATCAAAAGGGTTTTGGAAGAAATGAGCAGCTACCAAACTAAGGACGCTCTGCAAACAGTGAGCCGCACATTGGGTATGGACTCGGAAGAGCCGATTTGCAAAAAAGTGGAAGCATTGATGCTGCTGCTCGATAGGTCCAACATTGCAGAGCCTCCACTTGTCCATTCAACAGTTTCTTCTCAAAATTTGGGATGCAAAAATTGATGGCCCCAACCCACGGTTGAACACCCATAGGAAGTATGGCTGGAGAGTACACAAGTGTTGGAATGGGCTGCTTTCCAATCTCACAATAGGGAAGGATGGGTCGGTTACCAGCAACACAATCAAGATTTGGGTTGGGATGATCTGCAGGCACACAACGAAGATGGATGGGGATGGTCATCTCGCACTCATTCAGATTTCTCCCCCGATGATTTCGATGCTATGGAGGAGTAATTAAAGGAACAACAGAATTTTTGTATCAGCTTCTGCATTAATTTTGTATGCAATGGCATTAGGGGTTACAAACCACATAGTTTTTGGGATCCTTGAGACCGCTGATGGCTCCTCTATACCTAGGGTTTCACCTGCATGACTAACGGTTGAAAATTGCATATGCTTATCGATTTTTGGTGGTTTCTTCTTCATCGGTATTTTGGTCAGTACTTTGGAGGCATGAAGTTCAACTTTTCAAACTTGCAAAAATATAAACATCGACCCGATAGGAGCTATTTAATGGGTGCGAGTGTCAAAGTTATTTTGAGGGATTCATTTTGCTTTGCCCACAATGTAAATGTTAAATGGATATAAGCTGTTGAGCAAATATTGTGGATTCGATTTAGGAGCTTTTTGAGTAAAAATAAATATGTAATAGTTAGGCTTCTAGTATCTTCATATTATTGTATTGAGTAATGACGTCGGGTTTTCTTACTGGCTCTTTCCCGACTGAGCTCTTGAACCAGTTTTATTATTAATATATATTTATTAGTGGAGATCCCACTTTTGCTTAAAAAATAAATAAAAATCCTTGGTTAGAGGACAAAACTATGGTGGGGGTGACACCCACAACCTTCACTACTGCAGTATAAAGGGTGCTCAGTTAGAGATTACATAGTCTAGCCATTTTGATAGCTTACCTGATTAAGAGTATACAAAGACTTGTTAGGTCTACCTAGTTAGAGGATTTTACAAGCTCTACACTTTGAGATGTACCCTGTTAAAGGTTTTACATAAATCAGATCAGTTAAGATCTAGCCAATATTGGGATTTCTAGCTCTCAATACAATAGTATTAACAACTTATAAATGTCTATTATTGTGCATAAATTAAAAATGTTGATCAGAATCTATGTGCTCTGAAATACTATTTTACCTCAATTACAATCCGTAACACTTCTCATATTTTCTCTATTGTAGCAAGATATCACTCGGTGTTCTCTGCTCTAATTTCTGCTCTTCAATAACAACCTTCTCTATACTCTATCTCTTTCTCCTCTGTCGTCTCTGTCTCACACTTCTGCTCTATAAATAACCCTTGAAGTATAATATTTATTTCCTCTTAACCTTATGCATTAGATCATTGATGAATTATTTCAATTGTTAGATCTTATTTTCCGCTCGGTGACTATGTCACTTTTACCTCGGTACTTGGTGTTTTTCTTGGGAAATAGAAATCTTTGATTAACCTCTTAATCTACTCCTCAGATCTTCTCTTTGAATTATTTTGATCGTTGATCATGTAACAAACTGATCATCGTGCATTGTAGAATCACAAATAATATAGTAACAATGTATTAAATACATCCTTATTGCTTTACAATCCATTAAGTAACTCGGTGGAGTAACTTATCTTCACTCAATTAACTTGCTCTTCTGTACTCGATAACTGTCAACTTAGTGTACTGTTTGTGCTCTCGGTATTCGGTAAACTGTGTGCTCTCGATGTAGTGTTTGCACTTTACTGACTTCACTACCTTGCTCAGTGTACATTACCAATTTCTCATATATTTACTTTTCTACCTTTCACCGATTGAATCTTCTGATTCTTATGACTTTGTCTAAACTAATGACAAAAAAAAATCTTCTATAGAGATAACATTTTTTTGTAGCACCTATATGCCTTTGTTTTGGTAGAATATCCAAGGAATGTGCCTTTGTCACTTATAGCATCAAACTTACCTATATCCTCATCTCTTTTAATGTAGCCTTTACTACCATTTTTTTTTAAATAATTTAAAGTAGGCACATTTACACACCAAATTTGATGAGGAGTCTTACCCATATCTCCTTTGATTTTCACCCAGTTGAGAGTGTATAATACAGTGCTGACTACTTCTCTCCAAAACATCTATGGAAATTTTCCTTCTAACATGATGGTCCTTTCAGTATCAAGAATGGAAATATTATTCCTCTCTACAAATCCATTTTTCTATATGGTCCTTGGTGCAGATATTTGTCTCTTATGTTTTTCACAAAAAGAGTTGAACTCACCAAATATTAATTCACCACCTCTATCTGATCTTAAGCACTTCAGATTCAATCTTGTCTCAGTCTCTACCATGTTCTTGAAGATCTTAAACTTATCAAATGCTTTATACTTTTCCTTTAAGAAGGTTACCCATACCATCCTAGAATAGTCATCAATGAATAACATAAAGTATCTATCACCTTGCATGCTTCTTATCTTAGCATGACCAAACAAATTAGTATGAACAAGATCTAACAATCCATTTGAGTTTTCAACTTTAGACTTAAAAGTAGTTCATGTTTGCTTGCATAATGTACATTATTTTCATATATAGTATTAGAAATATTTTTCACTCTAGGAATATCTCTAATAGAAGAAGTAGAACTTCTTGCCATAATATTGTCAAAATTCACATGACACAATATTTTATGGCATAGAAAACTTTAATCTATTTGTGCAATCAAACAAATTTTCTAACTAGTATTCAAATGGAATATTTTACCTTTTGTTCTTGACCCCATAGCAATCTATATCCTATAGTCATGCACTATCTTGCATCTCTCATCCTTGAAAAGTAGTCCATAACTTTGCCCACTATCTTTCCAACATTGAAAAGATTATACTTCAAGACTTCAACATACAACACATCATCAGTAGTGTTTTTATCATCTAGAACCTCTTCCTCTGATCTTACCACCAATTTTATCTCCCCATCTTACAGTAAAACTATCATACTTCTCATAGCTCATAAATTTTCTCTTATCACCGATCATATGATGAGAGTATCCACTGGAAATAACCCACTCATCTTTCTTGACAATTTGAGTGGCTAGGTTCTTTTCTTCAACAACACAACTAGTAGAATTAGTAAGGATACGATCATCAAACTTTGGATCATCTTAATCCTCTTTGATATAAATTAAATTAAACTCATTATCACTCTTATCAACATCATTAGTAACTCCTTCAGCAACAACATAATAACACTTATTTGCAATACTAGGTCTGTTATTCTTTGACTTAGGAACCCTTTCCAGACATCTAGATGAAAAGTGTCCTATCTTATTACATGAAAGACACTTACAAGGAATATTCCCTTTGTAGATACCAGATCCTTTTGGTAATATTTTAGCAATTAGTGCTTCCATCTCTTGAAGCTCTCGCTCTTCTTCTTAAATTTCTCTCATTCTTTCTCATATCTTGACATTATCCTAGTGGATCCTTCTCCTTGATTTGATCTATGATTGTCTCTTCCATATACAATGGCTTTGAATTCTGACTTCACCTTAGGTAAAGAATTACCAAACTCACTAAACTCAAAATCAGTAAGCTTACCAATCATCTTGTCTCTTGTTATGGGTGTCACTGTTTGAATCTCCTCAATGGATGAAACTTTGTGTTTATAGGCAGGAGGTAAACATCTCAGTATTTTAGCAACAATATATTCCTCTTCTAAAGTACCTCCAACATATCTGATAGCATATAACAAAGTGCAGAGCATATAGTAATCCTTAGGTCTGTAATCATCATCATCAACACTACACAAACATCTAGAACATCCATAACACACCAAAGATTCAACTATCGAGAGGATCAATTCCTCACACCAAAAAAAGTATATCTATACTTTTTCAACTCAACTATTTGTTACTTATCTTCCACTATCTTGACAACACTTTTTATTTACATCTAACTATTACTGTACACTGTGATCTAACCAGATCACTAGAGAGTTTTAAGGTAAAGGAAAAACATTCTACCTTGGGAGGGATGGGGTGAAATAGGTCTCCCCTTACCTCAAGAGGCACCGCCCTAAGAATGAAAGAAGAAACCCTTTCATCTTCACTCATCTTCAAGGCTTCATTTTGTCCCTTGAAACTATGCAACCTGACAATCTTGACTTCCTTTTCTTCTTCATACAAGGTTTGAAACTTCTCCCAAATCTGATTAGCAATTTCTAAATCCATTACATTTGTCATTTTGGAATTAGTCAAGGAACTTAACAATGCTTCCTTCACCCTGATATTTTCTTTAGCATCACTAATCTCTTATGGTGTAGTAAGAGTTGCAAGAGAAGTATAGGAAGACTTGGTGACCCTCCAAAAATCTTCATCAATGCATCTAAGATGGACAATCATGTGATTCTTTCATAATGTGTAGTTGGTACCATCAAAACTAGGACTGTCCTTCTTGTAATTTTCCATATTGGATCTTCCTCAAGCTATTAAATTTTCTCCAAGGAACCAGGCTCTGATACCAATTGTAGGAAACAAGGTAGTGAACAAATGAGAGCAGCGGGTTTAATAAAATTTTCCTACACTTATAAACCTCTTCTACCCTTTAAAACTTTAAACCCTTATTTATAATTCCAAAAATAAACATGCATGCAAATATTAAAAAAAGTCCACAACACTTGGCACACATATTTTTATCACGAAAACCCTATTAGGGGAAAAACCATGGTGGGGTTGATTACCCACAATAAGAAAATAACTTGTTAGAAGTACAAATTTATGACAAGTATAGGGGATGCACTTGCATTTAGGTAGACTACCTAAAGCTCACTACTCAAATGTAAATGGGCTACAACCCAAAGAAAAGAAGACTCACTGCCTTACAAGATCACTACAATGATCTGAGAATTTTGTAAACTCTATAGTGACATCTAACACATGTCTGAGTCAGTTCCAATGTAGCAGACTACATACCTCAGTTCAACCCTTTCAACAACCTATTCTCTAATTGATCTGCCACTTTCTTCCCAAGAAATCTCGCTCATCCACACATCCACAATAACCTTAGATCCTATTTATATCATCAACCTTGAAAAATAAACAAGATTGACACCACTCCAATTTTAAATTGAAATTCACATGCTAAAATTCACAATTCAAATCCATCTTTGACTGCCAAAATATAGCCACGATCCTTATCAACCACCTCGTGTTCGTAACTTGTCCACAAATCATGTCTTGAACTTATGCAAAATGATTTACCAACCAAGTCGGCCAAGAACATAATAAAAGTATACCACCGACTGAAAAAATCCTCCAATTTGATCATTTCAATCCATGTGGACCACCAAATCATCAAGCACATAATTGAAGAACATTCAAAGGCATCATGAATAGCAAAAAAACACTCAAACCAATCCATATTGTCGAATTTACCAACATCTCTGATGTCGAACCTCAAGAACACTGTCACCAGCAACTGTAACATTTAAAAAATTCCTTGCAAACCTATGGATCATGAACCATTTGAATTGAGGACACCTTAGAATGTCCCAAATACACTTCTATATGCACAACCAAAAATATTAACCTGAGCATTCTCACCAAACCATTTATTGCGACTCTATCACTTCACTGTCTGTCACACTATCTAGAAGTCTCAACTTCTAACCTCATAGCACATTCAAATATTCATGTCAACTCCTGAAACTTGACATGGAAAAAGTAGACAACTTCAAAATCATCCCATGAGGTGCACGAATCCCAATCTTCTAAGATTGATCCTCACCGAACCTCTGAACGCCCCAACCACTAGCTAAATTGTCAACATATATGTTGGAATCAAATAATCAATCCTTCCAACCAATCCTATTGATATGTTGACATAAATGAAAAAAACATCCAACTTTCCAACATTCCAATCACATATTGAGGATTGAAACAAACATGAACAACACATAATTATTCATGCAACAAACACCTACACATATTACTTGTGCAAAAAGACATGCAAACATGCAATTGATATAATTTTATTTTCACAAATTCACTACTCAAGATATATACTTCACAAAGGGACAAATATATTTGATGGCTTTCAAAAGAAAATGAAAAAAGTTTAAAAAACATTCATTTAACACTAGAATTCAATGTCAAGGATTCAAACTCGAACTCTTTGGAAAATCTTACATTTACAATAACATTACAAATAAGTAATAGATATTATAAAAATAATAATAAATTACAATAGACATGTTAATTGTCAATACATGGAAACAAATAAAATTGGTGTGAGATTTCTAAACATAAAAAGGTATGTCACTATTTTTCTATTGTTATTATGATAGTTGTGTGTCTTCAAAAAGGGCACAAAATACTAATTACAATAACATTACAACACCATTCAAAAATGCACATGAACATCCTTACAAATAATATCTAATATTCATTGCTCAATTAACAAAGCTAAGAATAAGATTCAACATAATACAACGGGCTTAGTGATACTTGTTAAAAATGACAAGAAGAATTAAAGAAGAAACAAAAAAAAGTCCATACATCACCAAAGTAGGTCAACGGGACTAATAATTTAGGAACATAGAACCATGTCAAAGAGCACAAGGCTCTAAAATAGGTAAATACAAATTTTATTAAGGGTGTAAATGTAAATAAGAAAACCTTTCACTTCTTTAATAGATACAATTTAAGCCATGTATTTTTTTCCTTTTTCTACAAATTATTGCAACTATAGTTTTGGCTCACACTACCATACAAATGTTTGATAATTATTATTGTATAGATATATAAGATCCTATACCAAATGCGTCTAATGTGTTTATTTAAAAGGTTGAGAATAATGTCTTGACTTTTAGCGCCTGGCATACGTTTTGTTGAAGACAAGATATAGATAACAACAAATATCATGATGTACATATAATGCGTTTAAACATAACCAATTAAGAAAAAATACCTTGACGAAGTAATTGGAGGATCTCATTATATTTTTGTGAGAATTACCCTAGGTAAAAATGGAATTGGTTTTTGTTGTTTTTGTTGGCATTCATGTTTTCCACTGATGTCAACATATGTTTCTAATTGAGACATAACAGACTGGTTATTACTACTGTGTAGATGACTGACATAAGTGTACATGTATTGTACGGTTGATTCAGAACATGCGAAGATGATGATGTATATAGGGATTTTGTATGATCTTATGTCTAAGGTCATGTGGCTTAATACTACATATGAAGAAAGTTATAGATGTTTTAGGGAAGACTGGGTACTCGACTATGACAGGGTACTGACAGAGTTAGTCTCTGAGTTTCAAGGATAATTTGCGTGCGATATAGATTAATGTTATGTGAGCTTAGGGAATGAAAAAAGACATGTTGAGGAATGTGTGTTATGATTATTGGGTCGCAGGACTCTTGGTGATGTTAGCTATGGCGCGTGTTCTAGAGGAGACCTATTTGGGGCCGACTTCAAAGATAAAGTGCGTATTATGGATTGCGAGCGTGGATTACAGATCTTGGATTATATTTGATGAGTTGTAATTGATGTTTACTTGTTATAGGTACCATGTGTATCTTAGCAAGGGGTTATGTAATTATTTGTGCATTGGGGAAGTCTTAATTGGCTGGCCTAATTTCTTATTATAATTCTATATAAAAAAGTTGTTTTCTTTTGTGGAGTGTGTGTGGTAACAACAAAGTGTGGAAGCTGCGAGCTTGTTTGTGCAAAGGCTGCTTGTAAAGTAGAACTTGTGATTAAGAGACTTCATTGGAACTAATCAAGCAAAGACAATTTCTATTAGATAGTTCATTTATTGTATATTTCATATACACTTGTATTTTAGACAGTACGTCCTGAAGGTGGATTCAACCTTCTTTAGCTTGTGTGCCTG
This sequence comes from Thuja plicata, assembly GCA_018584345.1. Lineage (NCBI taxonomy): Eukaryota > Viridiplantae > Streptophyta > Pinopsida > Cupressales > Cupressaceae > Thuja > Thuja plicata. Next base: position 2,596,344 of record MU228452.1, read on the forward strand.
GGTAGTGAGCCTACTATTATTCTTTACTCCTAACAGGGTTTGTCCTTTAACATGGACTATGTATTTTAATGCATTAATAAGCTCCTAATAGGGCTAACTCTTTTAGCAGGGATACTATACTCTTAGTACACTATTTGTGGGTGTTGATTCCCACCGGGGTTTTACCTTTAACATGGTTTCCTCGACAAAAAAAGATTGTGTTATGGTTTTGCATTTACTGTGTTATCATTTAGATTAAATTTTTGGTTTATAATGTTTAATGTTTAATAATGTGTCTCACAACTGATTCACCCCCCTCTTAGTTGTGTTGGTGGGCTACTATTCCTAACAATTGGTATCTGAGCTTTTGGTCCTTAGAGATAAATCTTAACAACTTGAGGTGATCCTGATAACGACATACTATAGGAAGGATAGTCCGAAGTTTGATCCTGAAAACTTTGACAGTTGGAAGAAAACAACATGAGAACTCATTTGCTATGTTAGGGAATTGACTATTGGATGATTACAAAGAAATATGAGCCGGTCAAGACTGAAGATGAACTGGATAAAGCTACTGATGATGAAAAGAAGTTGTTTTATTATAACATAGTTGCAAGAGAAGCACAAATTAGTGCACTCTCTTAAGGAGAATTCACAGAGGTCAAAGATTTGGATTCTGCACATAAAATATCGTCAAGATTGGAAGCACTGTACGAAGGAGATAAGTTTATTAAGCAGGTGAAGTTATAGAACTGGAAGACAAGGATAGAAAATCTAAAAATGAAAGATGATGATAATATTAGAGCATATGTACAGAGAGTTACAAAGGTTTTTATTGACATTAGAAACTCTAGATGCACATACAATGAAGATGAAGTGATCACAAATTTTTTGAGATCTTTGACACCTATTTACAAAACTAAAGTGAAAGCTATAGAGGAGATCATACCTTTGACGACAAACTTCAATAGGGGGATGTTGATTGCAAAATTAACTACTTTTGAGACTGCGGAGCTAGGATATTCATTACCTAAGGTTGAGACAACATTCAAGGTGACTATGTATAATAATAAAAAGACTTTATCAGGGTCTACGAGCACTAGAAAAAGTGACTCGGGAGAAGAGCTTGGTGAATATGCTGATGATTGGGAAGAGATACATGAAGAAGAAAGGAAGTTAGATAAAATTGTGGCCCTGATCTCTAGAAGAGAAAAGAGAGGTAAGGGTAAGTTTGAAGAAAAGTTACCTCTAAAATGTTTTTCATGCAATAAGAGAGGTCATTTTGCATCTAGATGTCCTACAAGGGTTCCTAAAAATAAATCTAAGTTTTATAGACCTAAGTATTCAAAGGACAAGGAATGTTACTGTGCTAGTGAAGGTGTTTCTAATGATGATGCTATTGATTATGATGAGATTGGATTTATTGCTATCAAGGATGATGGACCTATTCATGAAGAGAAATCCCTAGTGTCACATGGTGAAAAGAAATTTGAATGGGTCATAGACAGTGGTTGTTCACATCATATGACTGGTGATAGAAATAAATTTGTTAAGCTAACCAAGTATGATGGCGGTGTTGTGAGATTTGGTGACAACACTCCTAAGCTTATCATTGGAGTTGGATCTATTTCTTTGGATGGAAAGACTAATACTAATGATGTGTTACTTGTTGATGAACTTAAGCATAATTTGTTGAGTATTGGACAGCTGGTGGACAAGGGTTATCAATTAAAATTCATTGATGGGAAATGTTCTATCAGAAGTAAGTTAGGAGAATTGACCGCATCTGGTACTAAGTCAAGAGATAATGTATTTGAATTAAACACATCTGAGGCTTCTCATTTTGTTGTGAAGGTTGATGACAGTTGGTTATGGCATAACAGATTTTTTCATGTGAATTTTGATAATATTGTGAAGGCAAGTATGACTAATGCTGTTAGAGACCTACCAAAGATTGTGAAACCATCTAACACCATGTGTAGAGAATGTGTAATGAGGAAACATACTAGAAGCAGTTTTAAAAGAAAATCTTACTTAGCGAAAGGGAATTTAGATCTAGTGCATACAGATCTACGTGGTCCTACAAGGATGAGATCTTACTATGGTGAAAGGTATTTCATACTTTTTGTTGATGAATTTTCTAGGATGATGTGGGTTACATATCTTAGAGAGAAATTTGAGGCTTTTGACAAATTAAAGATATTCAAGGAAAAAGTTGAGAATGAATAAGGTTTAAAGATAAAATGTTTAAGATTAGATAGAGGTAGAGAGTTTACTTTAGACTTGTTCAATACCTATTGCAAAGAGCTTGGAGTATATAGACATACATATGCTCCTAGGACACCACAACAAAATGGGATATCAGAGAGAAGAAACAAAACAATATTAGATGCTGCAAGAACTATGTTGCTAGAAGGAAATGTACCACATGTTCATTGGAGAGAAGTTGTTGGTACTTCTATTGATAATTTGAAAAAAATTCAGATTAGAGAAGGTACAAGTAAGACTCTTTATGAATTATGGTTTAATCATACCCCTACTATGAAATATTTCAGAATATTTGGTAGTAAATTCTATATCAAAAGAGATGATGAGATAGGTAAGTTTGATGCTAAAATTGATGAAGGAATCTTCCTTGGTTATTCCACTAAGAGAAAAGATTATAAATGTTTTAATCTGAGATTAAGGAAGATGATTGAAAGTGTTAATGTGAGGATTGATGAAAATTTCCAGATTCAGGAAAGAGTATATGACTGTAACCAAACTACAGAGAACAAGGAGGTTATTGCAGATCAAGAAGAACCTGTTGATATTGATCATAAGATCAAGGTATGTCAAGATGACTCAAATGATCCTACTGAAATTCCTAAAACTCTAAAGTATGTTAAGAAAAACCATCATGAAAATCAAATTATTGGCTGTATGCACCCTAAAATGGTCGCCTGGACTATGAGCCCCATTTATCAATTTATCAAATTCCTGAATCAATGTTTTGCAACATTTTTAATTCAAATCAATTTCCTTGATCAAATCGTAATTATTTCAATATTTCCTAAGGTTTGATCATTTTTATTTAATTAAAAGATTTAATCTCCCTTTTAATTAAATAAAATTCATCTTATTTAATTAAATTAAATTTCTCCCTTTTAATTAAATAAAATTCATCTTATTAATTAAATTAAATTCCTCCCATTTAATTAAATAAATTTCTTCTAATTTATTTAATTAAAAGAAAACCCCTCTTTTAATTAAGTAAATAAAAATATCCACTTAAAGCACTTTATTTGATGAAAAAGGAAATAAATTAGATAAAAATAAATAAAGTTCCTTTTTCTACACATCTACCTAAGTGGTAGGCTTTTTGCCTCTTAATCATAGCCTTTGATTTTTGCCTCTTAATCTCAACCGTTCACTTTCCTATATAAGGAAATCTCTCCTTCTCATTTTCATATATAGAATTTTTAGGTATTGTTATGCTGCAGGTTTGGAGAGCAATTTTGGAGGAGAATTTG
>MU228452.1:2645446-2696315 GCA_018584345.1 Thuja plicata
CACTTAAAGCACTTTATTTGATGAAAAAAGAAATAAATTAAATAAAAATAAATAAAGTTCCTTTTTCTACACATCTTCCTAAGTGGTGGGCTTTTTGCCTCTTAATCATAGCCTTTGATTTTTGCCTCTTAATCTCAACTGTTCACTTTCCTATATAAGAAAATCTCTCATTCTCATTTTCATATATAGAATTTTTAGGTATTGTTATGCTGCAGGTTTGGAGAGCAATTTTGGAGGAGAATTTGAGCACTCAAGCTAGGATATTGCAACTTCTCTCTTCTTGTCTTCTTCTTCTTGCATCCATGGCTATTCATGTAGATTAGATTCATATTTCCTTTCATAGATTAATCATGCATTGTTATCATTTAGATTAATTTCCTTTTCATGCATTGCAATCATTTAAAATAATTGTCATTTTCATGCATTGAATCTCTCATTTCATGGTGTACTTGCATGGGCACAACTAGGTCAATCTGAGGGCCTTCATCACACACCTTTGCACTCCTTGACTAGGGAGCTATGAGTCGATATTTGAGGCCTCATTCTTGAGCAACCTTGAATGGAATGATTCATAGAACTGTGACACATTTTCATCACACATTGGCAATGTAAATAAAGGCATGATGACAAGATCAAGATTAAGAGATGAAATTTTCTTGATATCTCAAGCTGAACCAAAAAACACTGATGAGGCCCGTAGAGATGAATCTTGGAATAAGGCTATGCAGGAAGAATAGGAATAGATAAAGAAAAATAACACTTGGGAACTGGTTCCTAGACCTAAAGATAAGAATATTATAGGAACTAAGTGGCTTTTCAGAAACAAGATGAATGAAGAAAGAATGGTTGTAAGAAATAAGGCAAGACTGGTTTATAAAGGCTATTCACAACAAGAAGGCATAGAATTTGAAGAACATTTTCTCATTTTTCTAGGCTTGAGGCTGTAAGATTATTTCTTGTTTATATTGCACACAAAGACTTCAAAGTATATCAGATGGATGTGAATTCTACATTTCTAAATGGAGATCTAGAAGAGGAAGTATATATTGAACAACCTGATGGATTTCCTCTGACAGAAGATGAGGATATGGTTTGCAAGTTGAAGAAGGGCTTTTATGGACTGAAACAAGCACCTAGAGCATGGTATGCTAGATTGTATAGGTATCTACTTTGTCTTAGTTTCAGAAAAGGTAATGTAGACAATAATTTGTACTTAAGAAGTAGTGAAGATGGAACTTTAATAGTTGAGGTTTTTGTAAATGATATCATCTTTGGAGGGAATGATAAAATGAGTAAAAATTTCTAAGGAAATGGAAAATGAATTTGAGATGTCAATGATAGGTGAGATGAAATTTTTCCTTGGGTTGCAAGTCAATCAAAACAAGAATGGTATTTTTATTTCTCAGACCAGGTATCTTAAAGAATTGTTGAAATTTTTTGGAATGGAATATTGTAACCTGTTGGAACACCTATGGTTATTGGTCACAATCTTATTACTACTGATGAATCTCAGAGTGTTTTTTAGACAAAGTACAAATCTATGATTGGAGGCCTACAATATCTGACTCACACTAGACCAGATATTGCTAATGCAGTTGGAATTGTGGAAAGATATCAATCAGATCCTAAGGAGACACACCTTGTTACTACAAAAAGAATATATAGATATTTGAAAGGAACACTGGATTATCGCTTATGGTATAAAAATCTGATGATTTTGTTTTGCATGCTCATACTGATGCTGATTGGGCAGGAAATGTTGATGACAAAAAGAGTACAAGTGGTGGTGCAGTCTTTCTTGGGAAAATATTGGTTTCTTGGTTAAGTAAAAAGCAAGACTGTATATCTTAGTCTACCATTGAATCAAAGTATGTTGTTGCTGCTGTAAATTGCACACAGATTGTTTAGATAAAGAAAATGTTGAAGGACATTGGGATAACTTTTGATGAGCCAATGGTTATCCATTGTGATAACACTAGCACAATGAATATGTCAAAAAATACAGTTATGCATTCAAAGAATAAACACATTTCCATTAAGTATCATTTCTTGAGAGACAAGGTTGTAGAGAAGGAGATTAGATTGGAGTATATCAGCACAAAGGAACAAATAGCAGATATATTTACAAAACCTTTGCCAAAGGATGCCTTTGAGTATCTCAAAGGTATGCTTGGGGTGAGAGACCTTCCTTACAAGAACTAAATTGATGTAGGAATGCATCAGTCCACTAGCTTTGAGAGCTATATCATTTTCTAGACTTGATGTATGGATCTACTCCTCAGGGAGAGTGATCGCACAAAAAATATAGAACACATTAGGGTGATTTTGCACCTGGTTGTTGTAGGCATGAATATTTGAAACAGCTACACCTTGCAGAGGAAAGATGGTCATAAGTTGAGTAATGACACACTTTTCCATTGTTTTCAAAGGGGAGAGATTAAATGTGAAAATCCCTACTATTTTAGGGAGAGCTGTGTTGAGGATATTGAGAAGATTATATTATGAGAGAGTACTTTTGGGTTGATGGATCTTCCCATATGTCTCCATCAATCCAAAAGTGGGAGATTGTTGGAATTGGTTTTTTTCTGTTGGCATTCATGTTTGTCACTGATGTCAACATATGTTTCTAATTGAGATAGAACATACTAGTTATTACTACTGTGTAGATGAATGAAAGAAATGTATAGGTATTGTACGGTTGATTTAGAACATGAAAAGATGATGATGTATATAGGGATGTTGTATGATATTATTTCTAAGTTCACATGGATTAATATTGCATATGAATAAAGTTACATAATTTTTAGGGAAGATTGGGTATTGGACTGTGACAGGTACCTGACAGAGTTAGTCTCCAAGTTTCGAGGATAACTTGCGTGCGATGTGGATTCATTTTAAATGAGCTTGGGCAATGGAAAAATACATGTTGAAGAATATGTGTTATGATTATATTTGATGAGTTATAATTGATGTTTACTTATTATAGGTACCATGTGTATCTTATCAAGGGGTTATGTAATTATTTCTGCATTGGGGAAGTCTTAATTGGCCAACCTAATTGCTTATTGTAATTCTGTATAAAAGAAAGTTGTTTTATTTTGTGGAGTGTGTGTGGTAAGAATGAGTGTTGAAGCTATGAGATTGTTTGTGTGAAGGCTATTGGATGTAAAGCAGAGGTTGTGATTAAGAGACTTCATTGGAATTGATCAAGCAAAGACAATTGCTATCAGACAGTTCATTTAATGTATATTTCATATACACTTGTATTTTGGACAGTAAGTCATGAAGGTGGATTTAACCTTCTTTAGGAAGTGATCCTACTGTTACTCTTAACTCCTAACAAGGTTTATCCTTTAACAGGGACTATGTACTTTAATGCATTAATAAGCTCCTAACAGGGCTATATCTTTTAGCAGGGATACTATACTCTTGGTACACTATTTGTGGGTGCTAATTCCCACCAAGGTTTTACCTTTAAAATGGTTTGCTTGAGAACAAAGGATTGTGTTATGGTGTTTCATTTACCATGTTATCATTTGGATTAAAGTTTTGGTTTATAATGTTTCATGTTTAATAATATGTCTCACAATTGGTTCACCCCCCCTCTCAGTTGTGTTGGTGGAGTGTTATTCCTAACAAACTTAAGAGAAACCTTTAAATTGCCCTTCATCAACCAAACCATCATACAAGTAACTAACTTAGGGTGATCATCCTCTAATGAGTTTGAAACTAAGACCTTTATGGACAAATAGTCTACTTTTCCATCACTCAATTCCATGCAAAAAATATCTTTTGGGTCACATCTTGAAGGGTGGAAAGGCAATGATCAATAAAATATAATATTAAAGTCCAAACCTTAAGATACAAGTAAAGCAATAATAAATACTCAAAGTGGATTCAAATCCTAATTAAATTTGAAACAAATATATAATGATTAAAAATATCAAATCTAAAATTCTAGGGATAGAAATACGAGTTTAAGAAGTTAAATTCACAATCTAAGTTAATTGAATAATTGAAACAATAATGAAAAAAAGCCTACTTTTAAGTGTTAGGACATATATATAATACTACAATTAATGCTTAAATTAATTTTTTGGATACTTAGCTTGATTTTAACGAGGAACTCGTTTCCCTTGAGTCAAAAGTTCATTCACTATCATGTCAATTCTAAAATCTATTTGATGATTAATGTTAATAACCTAAAAATATAGAATTGTATTATTTCAATTCACTTCCAATCAGGGCAACCTTAAAATAATGTGTAAAACATAACCTATGACTCAAAATTTGATTTGACAAAATTATGATAAGTAAAATTTATTTGCCTTTGTAAATTCTCTAAATATGATATGAACAAGCAATGTTTACAAACACCTTTTTTTGTTGAATTGTCCTTACTAAGACCGCTTAATTGACCGCTACCCACAATGAATTAAGGTCACGAACAATAAACAAGCATGTTATATTCCCTTATAATAATAATAATAATGCAATTTTGATGTCATAACAAGTTTTCTAGATTATTATTTTTCATTGATTCTCTATAGATTATACATGCTAATGCTTGAATTATTCTTTTGAACTATGATTAGCCTTTAAATATATCAACCTTGCATGCAATTTGACATCGGTTACACTTTGGTTGGTCTGTAATTGCTAGTAAGGGAAATAAATATAGATTCAAATTAAGAAATTCAATTTTAAAGATTTGACATTCATATCCATAATTGCAAAAACTCTCTAAATCAATTATACACATGGAACAAAGGTTATCAATAACTATATGTTTATATTAGATCCAAATCCTAGGTATGGGTGATTATAGGAATAGGATAGGATAAAAATATTTGATAATTCCACACAAGATACATCATCTTACACACTAATCAATACATGAAAAATGAGAATATAATCATTCTTAGTCAAGGGTGTGAAGATTCACCTACCTTAAAAGGAAAGATATATCATAAAAATATAAGCTTAAAATGTCCAACTCCAAACTAATATGTTCCAACATCTCCTTAAATTGTCAAGCTCATCCTAGATATTGATTTTTTCAACGAGTATTTCATCTACTAAACTATTTAACTGATGTAGAAGCAAGGGATTTACAAACTGAAGAGACAAAAATTTCAAAGTTTCATCCACATGGCCTCAATGTATTATACCACCATGAAATAAAATTAACAAAAAAGATACTACAATACAATGATTTGAAAATTAATTCAGAATTATTTTGTTGTATGCATATGTTAACTTGGAGTTATCATCTCCATTAATACTTTTAACTATCACGTACAAGGACAATCCTGATTTATAGGAGTCAAAATTCCAAACTTTCTTACTCACACTATTTTAAACCTCTCTAACCACAATCATAAACCTCTCCAACCATGCAAACTAACATTTTCATTATCCAAGTCAAAGGTGTCAGCAAAAAAAAGGCCATATGCCCCTACAAGGCTCTTTCCATCTTCCAATGACACTTCTCTAATGTGATCCAAATTGCATTTTTTTCCCACAAGCGTTCTAACAACATTGGTATCTGTGTGCACTACAACACCAAAAAATACAAGTTAGATATGAAGCTATATGGCATACAAAATTAGGTTTTCAACATACAGTCTAGTGGTAAGTTACCAATATTCATAATTATGGATTAAGATTTAAACCCAATTAGACCATGCTTTATAAATTAGGATAAACCAAGGTATCCTAAATTGTATTTTGTCCTCTAGTCCAAGTGGGAAGACATGTCACATTTTTTGTAATTCCTTTAATAAGGAAATTAGATATTCCTCCTTAAGAGGATTCTCACACTTGACACACACTTAATGTGAATGTGGCATTCATAGAATATGGGAGTTACATGATAAATCCATCACTCATCTCTATTTAAGAGATTCTTCTCCACACACTTTGAATAATCTTCTCACAATTCTCTCACTTCTACTCACATTCTCAACTCTTGCTCTCATTGTTGTAATGAGCTTCTTTCTCACAGTATCTCTCTTTCTCTAGGATTTTTTCCTCATTCATATTATATACACAAGGGGTTTTTTCTTATTTTTTCCCCTTTCAAAATACTTGTCTCATTGTGCTGATCTTGGAGCATCTTGATGGTTGTGGTGATAGCTCTTGAAGAAATCTCTCTTTCATTGTGTTATGGTAAAACTCTTCCTTTTTATCACTCACTTGTATTCTTTCCTTTCGTTCTTTTTTATTTTTGAATGTTTCTTACATGGTATCAGAGCTAGCTAATTCTTTTTTGAGTGTTTTCATGAAGCTACCGTTCGAAGGATATCTAGTTTGAGAAGAAGAAATCCTTTTCATTGATTGATTAACTCTTTGTTGCACATTTCCTTTTTGCATTTTTTTCTAACCCTCTTTGTGTGGCATTCTACAAGAGAGTTTCTTCTAACCTAGCAACAAGAGAAAATGTTTCTTCAAAGTCTATGCCTTCTTGTTGCGAGTAGCCTTTACAAACCAATCTAGCCTTATTTCTTACCACTATTCCTTCCTCATCCATTTTGTTTCTAAAAACCCATTTAGTTCCTATCACATTTTTGTTTTTAGATCTTGGAACCAATTTCCAAGTATTGTTTTTCTTTATCTGTTCAAGTTATTCTCGCATAGCTTTAGTCCAAGATTCATATCTACATGTTTCATCAGTAGTTTTTGGTTCAACTTGAGAAATCAAACAAATTTCATCTCTTACTTTAGATCTAGTCATCATTCCTTTACTTGCATTACAAATGATTTTATCTTCAAGATGGTTCTTCTTAACATACCTCAGAGTCTTAGGAGTCTCAGTAAGCTCAATTGATTCATCTTCAATCTCATCATTAACCATCAAAGGTTCTTCAGGTTCAGCAGGGACCTCTTTAATCTCTGCAATCTGTCCACCATCATACATTCTTTCCTGAATCTGAAACTTTTAGTATCAAACTTCCCTATCTCATCATCTCTTTTGATATAGCATTTACTTCCAAATATTCTAAAATATTTTAGAGTAGGAGTATGATCAAACCATAATTCATAAGGAGTCTTACTTGTACCTTCTTTGATCTAAATTTTGTTCAAGGTGTACATAGCTGTATCAACAACCTCTCTCCAATGAACATGTGATACATTTCCTTCCAACAACATAGTTCTGGCAGCATCTAATATTGTTCTGTTTCTTCACTCTGCTATCCCATTATGTTGTGGTGTCCTAGGTACAGATGTTTGTCTGAATATTCCATGCTCTTCACAGTAGGTATTAAATAATTCTGATGTAAACTCACCACCTCTATCTAATCTCAAACATTTTATCTTCAAACTAGATTCATTCTCAACTTTTGCTTTGAATAACTTGAATTTTTCAAATGCCTCAGATTTCTCTCTTAAATATGTAACCCACATCATTCTAGAAAAGTCATCAACAAAAAGTATAAAGTACCTTCCACCATAATAAGATCTTTCTCTTGTAGGACCATACAGATATGTATGTACCAGATCCAACTTCCCTTTTGCTAAATAAGATTTGCTTTTAAAATTGCTTCTAGTCTGCTTCCCCATAACACACTCTCTACACATAGTGTTAGATGGTTTCACAATATTATTTAGATCTGTTACAACATTTTTCATACTCACCTTCACAATATTATCAAAGTTAACATGACAAAACCTTCTATGCCATAACCAACTGTCATCAACCTTCACAATAAAACAAGAAGCTTCATATGTATTCAATTCAAATACATTACCTCTAGATATAGTACCAGATGTGATCAAGTCTCCCGATTTACTTCTGATAGAACATTTCCCATCAATGAATTTCAATTGATAAACTTTGTCCACTAGCTATCCAACACTCAAAAGATTATGCTTAAGTCCATCAACAAGTAGTACATTGTTAGTATTAGCCTTTCCATATAGAGAAATAGATCCAAATCCAATGATAATCTTAGGATTATTATCACCAAATCTAACAACACCACCATCATATCTTTTCAGACTAACAAACTTATTTTTATCTCCAGTCATATGATGTGAACAACCACTATCTATAACCCATTCAGATTTATTTTCAACATGAGATATCAAGGATTTTTCTTCATGTATAGGTTCATCATCCTTAATAGAAATAAATCCAATTCCATCATAATCAACATCATCATCAGATACACCTTCACTAGCATAATAACATTCCTTGTCTTTTGAATACTTTTATTTGTAAAACTTAGGTTTATGTTTTGGAACTCTTGTAGGACATTGAGATGCAAAATGACCAATTTTGTTGCATGAATAACATTTCAAAGGTAATTTGCCTTCAAGTTTACCCTTACCTCTCTTTTCTCTTCTAGCGATCAGGGCTACCACTTCATCTAGCTTTATTTCTTCCTCTTGTATCTGTTCCCATTCATCAACATAGTCTCCAAGTTCTTCCATCAAGTCACTATTACTGGTGCTCGCAATTCCAAATAAGGTCTTTTTGTTTCTATGTATAGTCGCCTTCAATGCTGACTCAACTTTAGGTAAAGAATCTCCCAGTTCTACGGTCTCAAAAGTAGTTAGCTTTCCAATCAACATATCTCTATTGAAGTTCGGAGTCAAAGGTATAATCTCCTCTATAGTTTGTACTTTAGTTTTGTATGTAGGTGTCAAAGATCTGAGTATCTTCACAATCTCTTCTTACTCACTGTAAGTACCTCCAGAGTTTCTGATGCCAATAACCACTTCAACAATTCTCTATGCATATGCCCTAATATTCTCATCATCTTTCATTTTCAATGATTCCATCTTTGTCTTCCAGTTTTGTAGCTTCTCTTGCTTTGTAAACTTATCTCCTACATATAGTGCTTCCAATCTTGTCCAAATCTCATGTGCAAAATCCAATCCTTTCACTTCTGTGAATTCACCTTCAGAAAGTGTGCCGATCAATGCTTCCCTTGCGACCATATTACATGAAAATAACTTATTTTCATCTTCATTAGCTTTATCCAATTCATCCTCCATATTTATATTTTCATTTCTTTTTGTGATCATCCAATAGTCGATTCCTAAACATAGAAAATATGTTCTCATCTTGTTCTTCCAACTGTTAAAGTTTTTAGGATCAAATTTCAGACTATCCTTCCTGTAGTAAGACATCTTTAGGATCACCTCAAGCTGTAATCTTTCTCTCTAAGGACCAGTAACTCTGATACCAATTTTTAGGAATAACAGTCCACAAGCACAACTGAGAGGGGGGGGTGAATCAGTTGTGATACAGATTATTAAACTTTAAACTTTATAAACCAAATCTACAATGAAAATGATAACACAATAACACAATCCTTTATTGTCGAGGAAACCCTGTTAAAGGTAAAACCCCAGTGGGAATTAGCACCCACAAATGATGTACTAAAAGTATAGTATCCCTGTTAAAAGATTTAGCCCTGTTAGGAACTTATTGCAACATTACAATACAAAGTCCCTGTTAAAGGAGAGTCCCTATTAGGAGTCAAGAGTAACAGTAGGCTCACTTCCTAGACACACTTCCCAAAGAAGGTTAAAGCCACCCTCAAGGATTAATAATCTGAACAAGTGTATATCAAAAATATACAATCCAGTGAACTATCTGATAGCATCTTTCTTTGCTTGGTCAGTTCTAATGAAGTACTCCAATCATAGACTTTGCTCTACATCTAGAAGTCAATCAAGCTTCTCAGCTTCCACACTTCTCTATCTTTCAATTACCTTCTCATCATTCCACTATCACATATTTTCAAAAGAAAAGATCTCTCATATATACCTTATTACAATAATTGATTAGGTCGGCCAATTAAGCTTTCCCAACATACAAATAATTATTTAGCCCCTTGCTAAGATACACAAGGTACCTAAAACAAGTAAAAATCAATTACAATACATCAGATATACTCCAAGATCCACAATCCATGCTCACAATTCATAATACACGCTACATCTCTAAAGTCGACCCCCAAATAGGTATCCTCCAGAATAAATGCCACAACTGACATCACCAATCATCTCACAACTATCAATCAACAATGAGAATTCCTCAATGTGTCCTCTATCATTCCTTAATCTTGCGTAACCTGAATCATCTTCACCTGTAAGATATATCCAAAATATAGAGACCCACTCTGTCAAGCATCACTGTCACAGTTCAGAAACTAGTCTTCACTAAAACATCTATACCATCTCCAATATGCAATATTAAGGCAAGAGACCTTAATAATAAGGTCATCACACATCCTCATTCATATCCTTATCTTTGATCATTCTGATTCATCCATACAATGTCCATACACTTTTATCAGTCATCATACAATAGTAGTAACCAATCTGTTCACTCCATAGAAACATATGTTGACATCAGTGACAAAATATGAATATCAACAGCATCAGTAGTACCCAAATTTGATATCATCCAAAAAGTTATATATGGGAGTCTAGTATTAAATAGGGTAAGGCTATCAACCAATGATTCAATGGCTACTACAGTTAAAATTAGATGTTTGAATCTCAGATAGCCTTTGATGGTAAAATTACCATGAAAAGAATCAAGAAAATGATGACAGCAACTTATGATATAACTGTAAGGGTTGTCTTCATTATTTTAGGAAGCAAATTTATTGAAAATGACAATAGTTATCGGGTGAATTCGGATATCCCAACTATGTTCATAGCCTCGACCTTATAGGTATATCCCTATTTATAGGCTATTGGAAGGCTATGTAGAAAAGTATTCAAAAGGAAATATCTTATAGATTTGAACAAGGTGATCTCAAGTATCAGAGAAGATTTAACTATTCCAAAACTGAGATATTACCATCATTTTATAAAAAAAAATAGTAAAATACCATCTTTTCCTATTCTGATGGTTCAAGACAGGGATAGATACATTGAAGAAATGCCAACTATAAGAAGAAACTTAGATTTCTTATTTATTTTTATGCATATCAGGAATACCCGTGAACCAAACTGGTTTGATAAATTTGTATTAGAAGATGATGTAGGCCTCAATGTCCATTGTGATGAAATGTATGATGAAGAATGATATTAATTAAAGAAGGTATAATTTTACTTCTGTATTAATGTTTTCTCTCTAGCAACAACTCTAGAATTTGAAAAAAGGTATTTATGTAAGTTCAAATATAAAGCGAAGATATATATATTCATATATATTCATATATATTCATATATGAATATATAAGATATAAATATATATTGATATATGTAATTCATTTCATATATTCATATATAGGTATATCTATATATATGAGTACAAAGTTATATATGGATACATGTTTTCCTCTTTATATGGAAACTACTAATAGATTAACTTCATAGGTCTTTAAGAAAAAATCTAGTTTATAAATCAAAATTGACTGGTAATTATAGAAACTATACATACCTAGTATAAGTGATGATTAAATTAGAAACAACAACAATTAAGTAAACTAATTATGAGATTATCAAGAACTGAGGCAACCATTTTAAAATAAAGTCTTTTACATTAAGGTAGGAATTACGACAATAAATCTTGCAGAGATTCGTGCAGTAAAATCATGAAATGATACGCCACAACTTCCCATCATATTTAATACTCAAAATCGAGGAGCACATTAATAAATACATTTAAGACAACCTGTATTCATGATGTAATTAATAGGGTTAAAAAAGTAGCATAATCAAGAAACCACAGAATTAATAAGAATATAATTGTTTTGAAGTCACACCTAATCTTTATAAACATAAAGAAGAGTCATTTGCAAATCGTCTGGCCCGAATTTAATCAGGAGGAAGAAGGTATGTGGTTTAGTATTACGTTTATAATCTGTGTGATTTTCTTTTATGGGGTTAGAATAATATGAGTGATTTTTCATCATAGACAATGTGTACCAATGCAGAACCTTTCATGTCAAAAATAAAAGGGATATGGAATTTCCAGGTAAGATAACACTAGAGAGATGGAACAAAATTTTAAAACTCGTGGATGACATGAATAGAATGTTGGAATAATGGAATGGTGTGTACTGAGAGGGGATGGGTGAATCAACACCCTTATAACTTTTTATTAGTTAACCCTTAATGATATGTTCTTGTATTACCGACCATAGATGCTTTTCTACCTTATGCATGTAATATAAAAACATAAACTTAATTGCATGTAAACATTCATAGAAACATTCATGAAATTTAAGTACACATGACACAAGAATTGGTAACGCAGAAAACCCCTATTAGAAGGTAAAAACTACGGTGGGGATGAAACCCACAAATCTTCACTATCTGCAGAATGGAAGGTGCCGGTTAAGGCTACAAGTGTGATGATTTCTGATGATCTTACCCTATTAGGAGTAACATTTTAGACTGGTTAGGTCTACTCAGGTAAGAGATTTAGCAACACTATTAAGTGTGCACTCAGTTAAGAGATTTACATAAAGACTGTTAAGTCCACCTTCTTAAAGGATTTCTTTTATTTGCTACAATTGTTAGAGAGTAGTAAAAAAACTTGTTGACCTGATGATATACAATCTTCAATTTTTGAATACAGATCCTTTAAGTACACAATGTATATGTATCACCTATAGTGATTGATTAATACCTCTGTTATTCTTGGTAGCCTTGAATCTTGTTCTTCATAACTGAATTCTATCTTTTGTGTCCTTCATAAAACTCTCTGTTTGATCGATAGATGTCTGTTGCGGCTACAATAATCATTGTGTGATTGATTTCTAAATCAATTTATACAATGTATTTGACCTATTTAGGTTTCATGCTTTACAATAGAAACTCTATGATCAATGGTTTACTACTTGACCTTGATCTCCTAGTTTGCATGTTTTTAATCAGTTAGTCTAATTAAAACAATTACATATGCTTTACTTTTCCCTAAAGAAATGGTTTTAAAGATAAGCATAAAGCTAAATATAAAACTCAAGTGTTTTATCTGACATGTAACTCAGATCCACATTTCTCAAAAATATAAATTTCTCTTGGTAGACTGGTGCTCGGGTTGCTCTGTAGTCTTTGCTCAAATTCCTTTGTGAACTATGTTGTTGGTTTACTCTTTAAATCTGTCTATCGGTTTACACTGTAAACTGTCTGTCGGGTTACTTTGTGAAATGTGTTGTCGGTGATCATTGTGCTAATACACTTTCGGTGATCTTTGTACTTGTCTATTTTGGTGACCTCTGTTTGCCGTCACTCGGTGATCATGTTACCGATGGTTCAAAAACTGTTTCCTTTGTACACTAATGACAAAATATTATCCTTTAGGATTATCATATAAGGGTGATTGAAATGATGATAGGAGACTCATACTTTGACTATAGCTTCACACTACAAACTAATGGTGAGATTGTAGGAGTTTTTATTTCATGTTTACTTAGGGAAGGATATAGTAAGGCCAAGACTATAGGATTGTGTAGGAAGATCTTTATAGATAAACTCTTAGGAGGCTTGGAAGTAGTGGTAAGTAGCATCAATTTCAGATAAATAGTACCATACCTGGAAGATTATATGAGGGCTGCTATAGGAATTATTGAACATGATCATAAGATACCCCATAGACCATGTCTAATGTTTAAAGATTCTAAATTTTTTGATAACCATTGGGGGGAGATAACATGAAAAAAACATTTTTTGTTTTTATGGAAGCATGTTAGGATTTCCTCTGACCCAAATTGGCTTTCCCATTACTTTGAATTGGAAGGATTTAACGTTCCTCCATTTCCCCATTAGATAAATATGGAACATTTACAGAAAGACCCACCAATCTTCATCAAAAAGGGTTGGTTAAGCAAGAGTCTAGGCATAAAAGGAGGCAAGAGGAAAGAAGAGGATACATATGAGGAAATTCTGATTCTTAAAAAAGTGAAGGAGGAAAATAACTCATAGTCTGCCAATAATAGAGGTCTTTTAGCTGAACGTACAACAAGTAACACAAACTTAGTCCATTTATAATACTGTTATAATCTTTTTGTTGATTAATATCTTTTTAGTAGGTAGGGTTTATGGCGAACAAGTTGATATAGAACATTAGCGACTCAGATATTGTGAGAAATAGATGGTAAGGGATAAATTTAGTAGAATGATTAATATGATGTAAATAGATATATGATCATGAGTCCTTGAATTAACCACTTTTGATTCCTATTATCAGTATTTTATGATAAATGACGTGCAGTGAAAAAGATTTACTATCTAATTTCAGGTAGAACTTATGAATGAGTAGCCAAGAATATTTATACATTATTTTATACATTTTCTCTAAACATATGTAAATATATTATAGGTACAAATCAGTTATATGTGTGTGTGTGTGTGTGTGTTTATAAATAGATGCTTATAAAGAATCTGATAAAGAACAGTTATGAATCCTATATAAAAATATGTAATTTAGAAAGAATAGAAAAATATGGATAACAAGGGTTAAGCATAGTGTATAGAGAAATGGGAATAAAGTCTACACTTATCTCTAAAAAGGAAGATTAACATTCTTTCTAAAGCTGTATGTAATTATGGATAATAATATCTCTCTGATAGAAAGAACAAACTCTAATTAGGATTCCTATAATTAGACTCTGAGATAACTGCACTAGATTCCTCGTAAAAATAATATTTTAACACATGATATCAGACCAAGATATAAATAAATAGCACATATGTGAAGACATGTAGTATTAGATGGAGATTTATCTTGAAGATCTCTTCTTTGAAGTCAATACATAAGATTTGAATTATGTAATGACTTCAGGTAAGGAATCCCCAAGATGGTTTCATGACCATGACTAAATCTTTACAGGTGCAAAGGAAGTAACATCTCCCATTAAAAATGAAAAAGGCACGAGATGAAACAATTAGAGTATGTCACGAGCAATAAACAATGAAAGTGGTAAGAAATATGGTACATGAGCTGAAGGGGAGAATAATGAGATCTTATGGGTTCCAACCCTCTTACAAATACAGATTCTGATCTATATTAAAATATGCATACACATGTATATATATTGGATGGATTTGGTCTCTTAATTTTCTATGAATAGCTCAGAACAAAATACCTTAAGGAAGTAATACATCTATGAGGTGAGTTATGCATCAAAGTCTTAATCTTCATTTCGATGTTTTAGATCATTTACTTTATTGAAATAAATCTAGCTAAGCGGTTTAATAATTTATGGTTTTATTATTTGATAAGCGATTAGAGATTTCATAAGGAATATGGAATCATATATTCTATTTGGAAATTTGTGGTAAACACACCTCGTGGAAATTTTCCAGGCACCTTGTATGGTTTCTGTTAAAATAAGGAATTTATTAGAAATGGTTATTAAATCTTATTATTTCTATATTGATCTCTTAGAATTAATGGAGTCTTAGACATGGAAGGGGAGACAATGTTTAATAATATTGGTTTTATGAATGTATAATTTGAGCAGGGAATGAGTACTTTTTAAACAAAGGGGATGTAGTGAGGAGGCCTCTCTTGTTTAGATTAGTAAAATTTGGTATGTGAAAATGGTGATGGACTGGTAGTAAACATAGTCTCCTTAAACCAACATTATGCAGAAAGTTACAATCTTAAAGGATAGACCCCCTCTCAAGTATGGTGACACACACACACACACACATGCATTTATTTTTTGATTCATTTGTATGATCATAATAGTTGGATTAAAATATATCGGTCGTTATGTGTATAAGATATGATAATCAATATTCTTCTTCTTGAGTAAATGATAATATGCTTCAAAGTAGAATACTTAAGAGTAATCAATTTTAAGGTATAACCAAGAACATTTAAATAAGGTTATGACTTCTACAGAGCTGATTTTTCTTAGGAAGGATTTTTATCAAAGAGGTCTTTTAGTAGCTTAGTATGATGTGAATTTTTTCAAAAGGTAATTGGTCTCTTTATAGCAATTTTCTCTTTAGCTGTACTATGTCTACAGGAATAGCTCAGACGCTGACAGGGAGGACAGTCCTCAGATGCTTGGTTTATAGTGTGGACCTTGATGAGTAGGGGCTCCTTTTTTCAAACCAGTTAGATACAATCAAAGACAAGATAGCACCAAATAGCACAGAATTGTAATTCCAAAGGCTAAAATAACTAAGGGAATGCCCTTAGATATGGATTCAATGTAATTGATGGTATAATACCATATTTTGTAAATGAGGGTATGCCCTCATAAAATATATGTAATTTTATGATCTGGACTTTGGTTCCAGGCAAGACTGGAGGTTTTATTATCAATTCTTTCCTACTAGTGCCCACAGTGAATGGAAACTTTGTAAACTACTAATTATATTAATAAAATATATTGGCTATGAACTTTTACCGATTAAAAAAAAACATTTACATTAAATTTCACTTTTGGGTTCGTTAACATATACTTTCTTGTATTTCAAGTTTAGTTTTGAATCACTATGCCAACATTAGTTCCTGAAATCAAATTAACTAGTTCCAACTATCATAAATGGAAGACGCATGTTTCTTTTCTATTTCATTTTAATCATTTTATAGGATTTGGTACATATGCATCTATTGAACCGACTGCCAATTCTTCTCAAGCCAACAAAGATGCATGGAAAACTAAAAATGAAGAAGCTCTTGGATTAATTGGTCTTTCTATTATTCCTGATCTATACGTCTTGATTGGAAATTGCACCAAAGCCCATCAAGCATAGGACATTTTGAAACAAACATATGACAGCTCCACCGAATCATGAAAGATTAAACTCCAAGCCAACTTGGAAGACTCGAGGTATATAGATTTCAAATCCATGGATGAATTCTTGCTTAAATTTGATGTTATTAAAACTCAATTAAGTGGTTTAAGTGTTACTTTAACTTATATTAGATTAATTACTATCATTATAAAGAAATGTCTTCCTAAATAATTTCAACAGTATATTACTAACATTCATTCTCAACCAAATTACTAAGAATCTTCAGAGAAAAGCAATATATTACTAACACAATAATAGAATCTTCAGAGAAAAGCAGTCTACCCCTCAGGTAGGAAACCAAATTTGTAGGGCGTTGGAAGAAAAATTCCTCTCTTCTAAATCTGCGTCTAACTTTAGTAAGAGGGAAAGTGACAGAAATAAAAGAGATCTTAATCCTACCAATAAAAGAGCTATGGCTACTTGGACTTCGCCCCCTGAAGACTAGGTTAAAGCTAACTTCGATGGGGCCAGGAAGGGAAACCCAAGAACTGCTAGAGGAGGAGGCATAATAAGAGATCAGAATGGTATTTGTGTTGGTGCGATTGCTTCTCCATTGGGAATCCAATCTAACCATAGGGCTGAGGCTATGTTAGCCCTCAAAATTATTTTGTTGGCAGAGGAACTGGGATGTAAGAAAGTCTGGCTGGAGGGAGTCTCTTTAAATATTATTAATAATATTAGAGGAAAAAGTAAGGCGTCATGGACTATTGATCATATAATTTCTAATATTAATAATGTGGCCTCTAATTTTACTTCCTTTTATGTCACTCATAACTATTGGGAAACTAACCAAGTGGCGGATAGTCTTGCCAATATTGGTGCGAAGAATGATGTCACATGCAAGTGGCACAAGAATGCTAAAATTAATGATTAGGTTGGATTATTACTCAATTATGACTGAGTTAATCACAAGGCAGGTGAAGTCATTCAAATTAATCATTCTGATTAATGTTGATCTGATCTGGGGTATGACAACGATGTTGAGCCATGTGAAGTGTCAAAATTATGATAAATTACTTCAACTGCAAGCTTTCTAGGGTATCATTAATTACTCTACATTTTTTAATGTCTGTATTCGTTTTGAGCTGAAAATAAGTAAGAAATAGAACAATGAGAGAGATTATACCAAGACTGAAGAGAACAAAGATATGGGGGGAGATTTGAAGAGAGAAGAACCTACGAAGTGTAAATGGAGGAAGGAAAAAGAGGTGTGGAGCAAGCTCAAGAAGGGTAAAGTTCACAGATACTTAAAGCGTCTCCATGGAAACAAAAAGGAAGTGAAAAAAGCTTTTGTTAATGGGTGGGAGAATGGGAAAGTGAACATTTAGGGAAAATATGTCAAGCTCACTCTAGACCGCCTAGCAGAAATTATGGGTCTCCCTTTGGAGGGAATGCATTTTTCAAAAGACAAAAAAGAGGGTAACAAAGGGTATAAAAAATTTCCTAAGATTGATGAGGAGAGGGCCATGCTCATGAAGGCTGATTTGGACTATGTCAATCTGTCAAACATTAAGTGCATATGGGCGTTCATGATCCGGCTATCATGGAGTACTTCATCCTTGATGGCAGGTATTCAAAGGTATACAATTACCATTTTGTTCTGGTTAACAATTTCTGTCATGACATTAGGGTTTGCTTTCCCTACTATCTCTTAAGCTCACTTAATCAAAGGATTATTGATCATAGAGTTAAATATTCCCCTATTTTACATGAGGTTCTAATTCTATTGATTACGAACTATGTTAAAAACCATATCCCTGACCCTATTCCTAAGAGTATTGAGAATGTTAAGAGGAAGAGTATGGAGGTACCTACTGGTAAGAGTTCTAGAAAGGAGAAAGCTAAAAAAATATGTAAAGGCCCTATTGCTGATGATATCACTTTGTCAATTTATGATGACATCAAAGGGATGAGAACTGACGATGAACAGGATATTGAGTCTTTCAAGGATGAGGGTTTTACTAGGAAAATGAGAAAAAATGATGATATGAAGATGAACACCATCATTACCAATGAGCCTTTGGGCGGTAAAGATGATATTGAGGAATCCCAGAAGACAGAGAACAACATTCTGGATGAAATCACTAAAGAAATTGACAATATTATTGATACCCACATGGAGGACCATTCTATCAAAAATGATGGTGATGAGGAGTAGAACCATGAAATTTAGGAGTCTCACAGGGATTCAGGGGACATTGATACCCACATTGATGACCACATTGTCAATAATGATGGTGAGGAAGACCAGAATCAAGACTTTCAAGATTCTCACAGGGAGACAAGGGACATGGAGGAAACAAAGATTGACAAGGGAAAAACTAAGAAAAATGAGGACAATATAGTCTTAGAAGAGGAAGCTGACAATGTTGATAAGGATAACACAGCTAATGAGAATGATGAGTACAACCATGATATCCTGAAAGATGATTTTGAAGTGAAGAATGAACAGAATATGAGGAGCCTTAAGGATGATCTCCGTGAGAGAGAGGTCAATGTCAAAAGGGTGGCTACTCTTTCCTTCCTTCAAATGCCAGAAATAAAGCGGAGAATAGATATAATATGGCTAAATGGATTTAGGATGATATTGAGAAGATTAAAGCTAATTATAAGAACCTAGAAGATAGAAATGCATTGCTGGAGGAAATTGTGGACAAAATGCGCAATGATGCAATCATGTACCAGCAAGGGAATGATGTGTTTGATAAGGTTAACAAGATGGATACCAAGATTAGTACCATGGTTGAAAACAGGCTCAAAAAAATTAATGACAAGGTAAACAATAACAAGGGTCTTCTCAAAAAACTTACTACTATCAGCAAAATGGGCATGCAAAACTCTGTGGACAATCTAAAATCTTTGTATACCCTTCTAGAAGGTAACTACAAAGAAAAGGCAAGGCAGGAGGATGTTGGCCCTTAGGAAACTCATATCTCGGACCTAGGCACAAGGAATCGCTCCAACACTAAAAAAAAAGCTGATGTTCATATCAAAGATATCACCAATTTGCGGGACTCGATCCAGAACATGGAACTATAGATGGTTGAATTTCAGATGCTAGAAGATTAGATGGAAGTTGTTTAGCTCCAATGCTGGAATGTTTTGGTTCCTGGAAGTTTTTTCTCTCCTGTCTGCTGGAAGCTTTTAGTAGTTTTTAGTTTTTCTGTTTTGTTATGTTATCTACTGTTTAATCTGGGGTATAGCCCTCTTTTGGTTTTCTGTCATGTTTGACAGTTCGTTGTTGTCTTTATCCTTTCTTGTCTATCATTTTGGTGCTTTGTAAAGGGTTTCAAGGCCCTTCAAAACCTGTTGTTACCTTAATAAAAAACATTCATTCTCAACTTTCTATTTCTAGTTTAGCTTCTCAATTAAGTTATGCTATTTTTCAAAATTTATTACATCAAGAGGAAGCTAAGTTACGAAAATTTGGTATTCTTAGATCTTATGAACATGCTTTTGTGTATAAACATCAAAATAAAAATAATAAATCATATAATCATAATACTTCTAATAATAATCATCATAATAATAATTATTCCAATAACAATAATAATCATCATAATAATAGTTATTCAAATAAAATTAATCATAATAATATTTATTCAAATAACAGGTTTAATTTTAGGCCCTCATATAACAATAATACTAATCATAATAATACTTATAATAATCAACAAAATAAGAAACCACATTGTACTTATTGTGGAAAATATGGTCACCTAACTACTGCTTGTTTTAAAAACCAAAATGATAAAAAGCCCATGAATAACAATAATAAAAACAATAACAAATCTCAAGGTAATCAATCTCGTCGTGCTTTTACTGCTTGTTACAAAGCTTCTAATCCATTAGAATGGATTATTGATAGTGGGGCTTCTTAGCATGTTACATCTCATAGAGGAGTATTTGATTCTTTACAACCTGATACTACACATATTCCTATTCAATTAGCTAATGATCATAGTTGCAAAGTTGACGGATTTGGTGATGTTAATGTTCCAATTGGAAAATTACACAACGTTCTATATGTTCCTGAATTGAAATCTAATCTTCTTTCAGTTTCTCAGTTATGTCAAGATTAGAAAGTTAAATTTCATAAGGAAATGTGTTATATTATTGATCCTAACATTGATCACGTTGTTTCTAATGCTAAGATGGATCATGATAACTTGTTTAAATTTTATGATTTTTCCTCTTCAAGGTACTCTTTGAAAGTTAATATTGATTTCAATGTATGGAATGAAAGGCTCGACTATTTGGATTTTGATTATATTTCTTTGATGCAAAAATCTAACATGGTTGAAGGATTACCCCATATTGTTCCATCTAAAATTACACGCACTGGGTGCATGAGAGGAAAAATGAAAAGGGAGCCCTTTCCTCATGGTACTTCATGGAGGGCATCTCATAAGTTAAATCTCATTCATAGTGACCTTTTGGGACAAATGGATAACATCTCCATACAAGGTTCAAAGGATGCTCTTACCTTTGTTGATGATTTTACTAGAAGAATTTGGACCTATTTCTTTCATACTAAAGATCAATTTCTTGACATATTTTTCTGAATTTCATATGTTTGTGGAAAGGCAATCTAGTTCTACGCTTAAAATTCTTAGAACAGATAATGGTACTGAATATGTTAATAATGCTTTTCATTGTTACTTGAGATCTTTTGGTATAAAACATCAGCTTATCACTCCTTATACAACACAACAAAATGGTGTGGCGGAAAGGAAGTATACAACTATTGTGGAAATGGCTAGATGTATGTTACATGAAAAGAATATGCATTACAATTTTTGGTCTGAAGCAATGGCTTGTGCCACTTATATTCTTAATATATATCCTACTAAATCTTTGCAAGATACAATTCTTAAGGAAGCATGGTCCAGTAGGAAACCCAATTTACAACATTTGAGAATTTTTGGATCTATTGCTTATATTCACACACCCAAACAAAAAAGGAAAAAACTAGATTCCAAATCTTCTCCATTTACTTTTGTTGGGTATTATGAATCTACTAAAGGTTATAGAGTTTATCATCCTATTACTAACAAGGTGTATATCTCAAGAGATTTTTTATTGCAAAAAATGAAGTACATGATTGTTGCAAGGTCAAAGATGATGAATTTAAAGGAGGCACTATTGAACTCATGGAGGACCAACCTCCTATCCTATACCCTACTCCTAATGCATCTATTTCTATTCCTACTAGTATTAATAATGATGATGATGATGGTAATAATATATCTACTCCTCCTAGTGATAATTGTTCTCATGATGGTGATAATTTTGTTCATGATGATAATGATATATTTACTCCTCATAGTGATAATTTTGTTCATGATGAAAATCATATATTTACTCCTCAGTGATAATTTTGTTCATGATGAAAATCATATATTTACTCCTCATAGTGATATTTTTGTTACTTCTAAGAGAAATCCTAAATGGTTTAAAGATTTACTTAATGAAGGTGATGACTATATTACTAGAATGAGTTAACTTAGATCTAGGAGAATTAATTATTGTAATTATGGTTTGATGTCTTCTCTTATGAATTCTAAAGATCCTCAAACTTTTTCTCAAGCTAAAAATCAATGTCATTGGCAAACTGCTATGCAAGAGGAATATGACACTTTAATTTCTAATAATACTTGGGATTTAGTTACTTTACTTCATGGTTAAAATATGGTTTCATGTAAATGGTTATATAAAACTAAGTTGATTGCAAATAATAAAATTACTAAGTTTAAAGCTAGGTTAGTAGCAAGAGGTTTCTCTCAAATTGAAGGATTAGACTATAATGAGACCTTTTCTCGTGTTGTAAAAATGCCTACCATTAAAGTAGTTCTTTATTTAGATTCTAAAATGAATTGGCCTATTCACCAAATGGATGTTAAAAGTGCTTTTTTAAATAGTGATTTTCATGAAGAAATTTATGTCTCAACCTCCCAGTTTTATTAAAAAAGGTAATGAACATCTAGTATGTAAACTAAATAAATCTATTTATGGTTTAAAACAATCTCCTAGAGAGTGGTATTCCAAAATCAATGCTTTCTTTATTTCTCAAGGTTTTGATAGAAGTAAAAAATGATTCTAACTGGTATATCAAGCATAGTGAAGATAACATTGTTATTAACATTCTATATGTTGATGATTTGATTCTTACTTCTAGTTCTAATAATTTAATTTATGATATTAAGTTTCAAATTAACCAAAAATTTCAAATGACTCATTTAGGGCTTCTACATTATTTCTTAGGAATGCAAATTTGGCAAACCCTAAGGTATTTTTATTTCACAAAGTAAATATGCTAAAGATCTTCTAGATAGATTTCATATGAATGATGCTAATCATGTTTCAATTCCATGTGAATCAGGAACTAAGTTAATGATAGATATATAATCTCCATTTATAGATGCTACTCCTTATAGACAACTCATAGGAAGTTTAAATTATCTAACTCTCACTAGACTTGATAGATCTTTTAGTGTTGGTTTAGTTTCAAGATTTATGTCCAAACCTAAACAAACACACTTCAAAATTGCTAAAAGAATATTATGATATATTAAAGTTACTCCTAATGTAGGATTATTTTATGATGCAAATTCTTATTTTTCATTAAAAGGTTTTACTGATTCAGATTTAGGTGGAGACCCCAATGATGGGAAAGCCACTTGTGGGTTGTTTCTTTCTTGGTTCAGGTGCTATATCTTAGAAAAGTAAAAAAGATCAATCTGTTTCTCTATGTTCTACCAAAGCGGAATACAAAAGTTGTACTAATGCCTCTAAGGAAGCTTTATGGCTTAGAAGAATACTTTAAGATTTGGGTCTACCTCAACAAGAACCTCAACCATTATATTGTGACAATCAAAGTGTCATAGCCTTGGCAAAGAATCCGGTTTACCATGCAAATTCAAAGCACATTTGTCTCCACCACCACTTAATTAGAGAGAAAATTGAACAAAAGAAAGTGTCCCTCATCTATTGCAAGGGTGAAGATCAAGTTGCATATATTTTGACAAAGCCTCTTTCTAGAGAAAAATTTCAATTTCATCACCAAAATTTGGGTTTGATACCCATTGATGTAAACACCCCAAGTAAAGATTAAAGGGGGGTGTTAGAATTAATAATATTTCCTTGGTGTATTAATTAAATTAGGATAAAACAAGGTATCCTAAATTGTATTTTTTTGTCTAGTCCAAGTGGGAGGACATGTCACATTTTTTGTAATTCCTTTAATAAAGAAATTAGATTTTCCTCCTTAAGAGGATTCTCACACTTGGCACACACTTAATGTGAATGTGACGTTCATAGAATATGGGAGTTACATACTAACTCCATCACTCGTCTCTATTTAAGAGATGATTCTCCACACATTTTGAATAATATTCTCCCGATTCTCTCACTTCTACTCACATTCTCAACTCTTGCTCTCTCATTGTTGTAATGAGCTTCTTTCTCACATTATTTCTCTTTCTCTAGGCTTTTTGCCTCATTCATATTATATACACAAGGGGTTTTTTCTTGTTTTTCCCCTTTTAAAATACTTGTCTCATTATGTTGATCTTGGAGCATCTTGATGGTTGTGGTGATAGTTCTTGAAGTAATATCTCTTTCATTGTGCTATGGTAAAAATATTCCTTTTTCTCACTCACTTGGATTCATTCCTTTAGCTCTTTTTCATTTTTGAATGTTTCTTACAATAACAATGGTGCCAGAGCCAGTCTTACACCTAGATCAATCAAAGTAGAGTTCACATATATCATCAACTTCTATAGGTAACACATTTTCATCAGGAAACTCAATAGGGTTAGGAGACTACAAGGAAGAAGGAACTTCAACCAGGAAATCGGTTAAGACTTGCCCTTTAATCACCTTTAGAGATATAAACTTAGAATCAAACTTAGTTAAAAGCATAACCCATTTTGTAAGACGTCCTAATAAATAAGTTTTGGAAAAGAGATGCTTCAAAGGATCAGATTTAAAAATAACATTGACTTCTATATTAAGAAAATAATGTCTAAGTTTCTAACAAGAAAAAACCAAGGAAAGACATTATTTATCTATATCTATGTATCATGTCTCATAATCAACCAAAGTGAAAATGATGTAATATACATGTCACTCTTTTTCTTTATCATCATGCTAAGCTAGAAGAGCACTTAATGCTTTTGACGAAGCTGATGTATAAAGATAGATAGGTTTGTTAGGATGAGTGGGCTGCAAAATAGGAGGATTAGCAAGATATTCCTTAAATTGGTCAAAGGAATGCTTACATTATTCATCCCAAGAGAAATTAGTGTCTTTATTAAGAAAGTAAGTGAAGGAAATGGTATGATCAGCCAAGTGTGAGACAAACCTTTTATAGCTTGTATTTTTCTTTTTAGGCTTCGAAGTTGTGAGATATTTTGAGGAGGCGACATATTAACGATAGCATCAATCTTTTCAGTGTCTACCTCAATGCGTCTATTAGAGATAATAAATCCAATAAATTTTCCACTATCCACCCCAAAAGCACATTTATGGGGATTCAAATGCATATTATAGCTACATATCCTTTTAAATATTTTTCTAAGAATAGGCACACGATCACCCTATTGAATAGATTTAGCAAGAATGTCATCAATATAATCTTCGAGAATCTTATGAATGTAGTCATGTAAAGTAATGTCATAGAACATTGATAAGTAGCACTCGCACTCTTGAATCTAAAAGGAATCATCACCCAAAAAAATATTTCCTAAGGTGTAATAAATGTGGTTTTATATTGATCTTCAGGGTGCATAAAATTTTTATTATAACCATAAAAACCATCCATGAAGGATAATAAGGCATGTTTTGTTGTAGAGTCCACTATAATATCAATGTTAGGGAGAGTAAAATAATACTTCAAGGAAGCTTTATTTAAGTCTCAAAAATCAATACACATCCTTATCTTATTCTCCCCTTTAGAAACAACAAAATGTTTGAAATTCAAGGAGAACAATCAATAGAGCGAATAAAACCAGCATCCAAAAGCTTTTCTATTTCAGTTTTAACAAGAAGGGCAATGCTCAGATTCATCTTTTGTATCTTTTGTTTAATAGGTTTAGCATTACAAGCAAGAAATATTATGGGTAACAATCCTAAGATCAATACCATGTATATCAGAGTAAGACCAAGCAAATAGGTCTAAAAACACTAGAAGAAGGGTAGTAAGTTGCGTACATTCTTCCTCATTTAAATATTTACCCGTTTTGATAAATTTCTCAAGGTTATTAGGTCTATGTGCGCATCAATTGTCTCATTAATCAAAAGGTTACTCTTTGAGGAGTATTCCAAAGGTAGAGGAGAATTAGAATGGTTTTCAAAATCAATGTATTCTCCAAAATAAGCTTCAGTATTCAAACAATAATGCTTTCTATTTTTATGATGAAAAGAAGGAAGATTTTCATATGCCCCTAAGAAATTAACCAGGGCATCATCATCACTAAAGATATCCATTGAATTATTCTGACCAAACTCAACGAGAGTAGGGTTAACCAACTTAAGAGGTCCACTACAAATGTGATTAACATTTAAAGTAAACAAAGATGGTTGCTTGTAAGGGTTAAATCCAAATCCATAAGTATGCTCATGTATATCATTATCTAAAGGCACTTGAATCCTTTATTCAAAATTTCCCCATCCTTTACCATTAAAACCATTTCTCATAAGCAAATGATAACCAAGACCATAATGAGAAGCCATATCCAAAGGAGTCAATGGTTCTTCATAGGTCACTATTGTTGGAATAATGGAATGGTGTGTACTGAGAGGGGAGGGGTGAATCAGTACCCTTAAATTTTTTTAGCCAATTAACCTTAATCCTTTAGTAATCAATTCCTTGCATTATCGACCATATTTGTTATTCTTACCTTATGCATGTTATATCAATTCATAAACTTTATTTGCATGTAAACATTCATAGAAACATTCATGAAATGTATTGACACATGACACAAGATTTGGTAACACAGAAAACCCCTGTTAGAAGGAAAAACTGCGGTGGGGATGAAACCCACAAAACTTCACTATCTATAGAATGGAAGGGGCTAGTTAAGGCTTACAAGTTTGATCACTTCTGATGATCTTACCCTATTAGGAGTAACATGTTTAGACTGGTTAAGGTCTACTCTATTAAGTGCTTTAGCAACACTGTATAGTGTACACTCGGTTAAGAGGTTTACAAAAGGATTTTTAAATCCATCTTCTCAAAGGATTTCTTCTATTTGCTACACTTGTTAGAATGTAGTAAAAAATACTTATTAACCTGAGTATATGCATTCTAGAATTATTGATTACAAATCCATTAAAGATTACAATATGATGTATCACCTTTAGTGATTGATTAATACCTGTGTTCTGCTTGGTAGCCTTGGATCTTGTTCTTGGTAACCGATTTCATCATTTGCTATCCTTCTACATAAAACTCTGTCTCTGATCCATAGAAGTGTCTGCGGCTACAATCATCATCACATCATCATGTTCTGATTGATTACACATCTATTTATACAATGAATTTGACCTAAATGAGTTTCATGCTTTACAATGTTAACTCTATGATCAAAGGTTTACAACTTGACCTTGATCTTTTTATTAATTACTAAGAGGGGGGGGGGTGAATCAGTGGCCTCAAAAATTAATCCTTAAATCAACCCTTAAAACTTATAACCAAAAATTATGTCTCGAGTTATCTTTTGTCCTACAAGATGAATGCTTTGAATTACTTATCAATATTTTCTACTTGTCAGAATGCTTTGTAAATATCTCTTCTGTATGATTACCGATAAGCAGTCAAATATTTACCGAAACACAGTAAATATGTAGAGTATACTGATAAATCTAGAATTGCATATGTGAAATGTAAAATAGTAAAGTAATGAAACATAAACACATAACACATGGATTTTTAATGTGGAAACCCTGTTAAGGGAAAAACCACTAGGACGGGTACTCCAAATTTTCACTCTTCTGAAGTGAGCTCTGTTAGGAGCCAACCTTGTTAAAGGTTACAAACACACTGTTAGGTGTGACCTTCTTAGAAGATTTAAAAGATAGTTTGTCACCTAGTATCTGGCATCTAATGCTACCATCCTTGATCAAACACTCACTTGGCCTGTCAATAGGTATTGAGCATATCCAATGCTACTTTCATGATCAAACTTTTTGATACTCCTTGGGATGTATCTCAATTATAAAAGACTTTTAAGTCTTGCTTGGTTAAGAGACTTCATGCTTCAATGGTTAAACTGAAACACTAATGATATGTTCATACATACAACTCAATTGTATATTTTCAGATCTATTGTAAGTGCATTACCTCTCTGATCAATATAATCAATTCTATACCTTTTCTCCACACTGTTCCACTCTATGATGTTGTCTCACTGTTCGTCGGTGTCTGTAGAATCTTAGCTCTTTCTTCAGCTTGTTGATCAGGACTGAATGAAGAATTTCTTCTCCTTCATATTTTTTTTAGCATCTTTCCTCTTCTCTTGTTCACCCCACACACCAATTTGTAATGAATTGGGTTTGTCTCTTTATAGACATGTTTTACCTTTTCTTGGCTTTCTTGATTCTTGGCGTGATCCACAATTCTTTCCAATTAGATTTAAAGCATACTCTTGTTTTATCTCAAAGAGATCTTCTTGCCAATTGGATAAATCAGCTTTAAATCAATTAGTTATCTCCGGCTTTATCTGGATGATTAAAACAATGATAAGTACCCGTTAAGTCTATTTATAGCTTCTTGACAGCTAAGCATTTTGTCATTTCTAAACTCTCTATTCTGTCAGTCAATACTTCAGTTAGTCATTATTGATAACTGACTGTTCCATCGATGTGACTTTAGTTGTCATCAGGATCTTCATCCTTGTCTTTTTTGTTAGGCAACATTGTAATTCTATCCGTCGAGTTACTTTGTGTTTTTCTTGTCGATCAACACTGTAACTTTGCTCATTGATAATGTTGTGCATTTGCTCGTCGGGTAACATTGTGACTTTTCTCTTTTACTTTGTTCGTCGGCGTGCACTCCATCAGTGTATACAGTCACTTAGTGAATACTTGACTTATATGCATTACTGATAGCATAGCTTTTGATTCATTGGTTGTTTGAAGTCTTTGGCAGTATTTCCATGGCCATACAGATTATATCAAGTTGACATCAATGACAATACAATACATTATCTGATTTAATGCCTTTCAGGATCATTAACTTAACATCTTCAAACATTCAATCAGTTACATGTCATCAATCTCTCACTTTGGAATTGATGGAAACATACTACATTATCATACTATACCATTACTAATACAATATGAAATATATAGTTTTATCAAGCTTTCCTAATGTAACTAATTACAAATGTCTGGCTTTCGGTAAGCTCAAATAGCTTTGATTTGATTCTTGCAGCTTTCTTTCTATCTTCAATCCCTTTATTGGGTAGATGTAGAATATTCCTTTCTCTAATGTGATGTGTTCTCCTTCTATGTCAAACTCTCTCCCTTTGACTGTTCTTTGTTCTTTTGATGTCTCTTGTCAGCAATTCTCTTCCTTTGTGTGTACTCTCCTTTTCTTGTTACATCTCTCCCTTTGGATACTTCAATGAATACAATCTCTCCCCTGAGTTGATAATGGATATAATCTCTCATTTTATCAGTATGATAATGATATATCTCTCTCCCTTTGACAACAATGCCAAACAATCATATTTGTCAAACAAGCTTTTGATAGTGATGCCAAACGGATCCTTTCTAACCATAATATATTCCTTGAATTTCCTAATCCATCGGTAATAACTCTGGTGCTTGGAGTAGATAAATACCTTGATGTGTATAGATGTATCATTAAAGTCCATCTCTCTACTTGCATCAACATGAATGATATTCTGATAATATGTAGGCTGATGCAGCCTTCTAATCATCTTACTGACCAGTAGATAATGGTCTGACCCCTAGTTTCTTTCTCAAGTACTCAAATGCATCCTTGGGCAGTGGCTTGGTGAAGATATTGACCAATAGTTCATTTGATTG
The DNA here is from genome assembly GCA_018584345.1 of Thuja plicata. Taxonomy (NCBI): domain Eukaryota; kingdom Viridiplantae; phylum Streptophyta; class Pinopsida; order Cupressales; family Cupressaceae; genus Thuja; species Thuja plicata. The sequence goes on from MU228452.1 coordinate 2,675,237, forward strand.
CACATACTCAAGTATCACCTCCTTTGCCTGAACTTATTCTCTCAAATAATGATACTTGATGGCAATGTACTTTGTTTTAGCATGCATGACTGGATTCTTGGAAATGTTTATTGCACTTGTATTATCACAATAGATAATTAATGGCTCAATAATTTTCATATGCATACCTTCTAGTAACTGTTTGATCCATGCAATATTTGATCAGTTTGCAACAGCAACAACATACTATGCTTCTGTAGTAGACTGAGAGATGCATCCTTGCTTCTTGCTGAGCCATATTCCTTGGTATTCTTTAGATATCTCAAGATTATTTTCATAGAAGTCATATGTGATTCTCTGGGATTAGCAGAAAATCTTGCAACTATTCCTACTGCATGTGCAATATCTGGTCTAGTATGTACAACATACATGAGTTTTCCAATCATTGATCTATACAAAGTCTGATTTACCTCTGATGACTTGTCTTCCTTTGTCATCTTACATCTATTTTCCATCGATGTTCCAACTAGTTTGGACTCTTCCATCATGAATATTTTCAGTACTTCTTTGATGTATTTCGATTGTGTAATGAAAATACCTTCATCTTGTTGCATAATCTACAGACCAAGAAAGAACTTGATCTCTCCAAAAATAGACATCTCAAACTCTTTGCTCATTTCATTTGCAAATGATTTGCATAGCATATCATTGCCTCCAAATATGATGTCATCAATAAATATCTCAGCAATCAAAATATTACAATCAGTATCTTCCTTTAAATAAAGATTACTGTTTTCACTAGTTCTTACAAATCCAATACTTATAAGATAGGAATGAAGTCTTTCATACCAGGCTCGAGGTGCTTGTTTTAATCCATACAGGGCTTTATGTAGTCTACATACCATGTCCCTCTTGTTTGGATCAACAAACCCTTCTGGTTGTTCAATGTATACCTCTTCTTCAAGTATTCCATTTAGGAATGCAGACTTGACATCTATTTGATATACCTTGAATCCTATACATGCAGCATAAGCAAGTAATATTCTTACTCCTTCTAGCCTAGCAATGGGTGAAAAGTTCTCTCCATATTCAATCCCTTCTTCTTGTGCATACCCCTTGCATACTATTCTTGCTTTATTTCTGGTGACTTCTCCATTCTCATTCAGCTTATTCCTGAATATCCATTTTGTACCAATCACATTCTTGTCATCTAGTCTTGGTACAAGTGTCCATGTCTTGTTTTTCTCTATCTACTCAATCTCCTCATTCATAGAACTTATCCATTCATCATCATCTAGTGCAACATTGACAGATTTGGGCTCATAATCACAAATAAGACATCTTGTATTTAGAGACTTACTTCTGGTTCTCATACCATCCTTCTTATCTCCTATGATTTGGTTATGTGGATGGTTCTTTCTGACATGTCTTACAAGTATAGGTTCAACTCTTTGTCTATCAGCTTGATCATCATTTTGTCCTTCATTCTGTTCTCCATCACTTTGTGCATCATCTTGAGCAATATTCTGATCGTCGGTATTTGCAGCCTGATGCTCGAGTGCAATGATCTGTTGCTCGGGAGCTCTGCATTGTTGATCAGGTAGAGTGTTAGGTTCCTCATTGTAAGAAAACCTATTGTAGTCCTCTGGTTCTTTAGTGCTTTCTTTTTCATTCTTCTCTGCAAATTCATCTATCTTTACATTTACACTTTCAACAATTTTGTTAGAGGCCTTATTTAGACATTTATAAGCCTTGCTCCTGGTAGAATACCCTAGAAAGATTCCTTCATCACTCTTGGATTCAAGTTTTCCATTTCTATCATCTTTTAAGATATAACATTGACTACCAAAAAAATTGAAATAACTCACATTGGGTGTGTATCCATACCAAAGCTCATAAGGTGTCTTTTTGGTGTCTTTCTTCAATTGTACTCTGTTCAATGTGTAAATAGCAGTACTGAAAGCTTCTCTCCAGAAGATTTGTGTGATTCCTTTCTCTATCATCAGTGTCCTTGCACAATCAACTATGGATCTGTTCCTTCTTTCAGCAATTCCATTTTTCTATGGTGTTCTTGGTGCAGAGACCTATCTTTTGATTCCATGCTCATTACAAAAGTTAGTGAATTCATCTCAAATAAATTCCCCTCCTCTATCTGACCTTAAGCATTTCAATTCTTTACCACTTTGTTTCTCAACCATTACCTTATACCATTTAAACATCTTAAATGCTTCTAATTTATCTTTTAGAAACATTACTGTCATCATTCTAGAGTAATCATAAAAAAAGAGAATAAAATATTTATCTCCATAATAACTCTTTATCCTCATAGGTCCACATAAATCAGTATGGACTAATTCTAGAATGGCATCAGATGTATGGGTTTTTCTTTTGAAACTAGACTTTGTCATCTTACCTTTTTGACAATTCTTACACATGATATTGTTGGGCTTGGTCATTGTCAATAGGCCTCTAACATTTCTCTTTTTGCTATTCTTTATCATGTTGTCAAAGTTCACATGACACAATATTTTGTGCCACAACCATATGTCTTCGTTTGTAGCAATCAAACAAGTGGAGTTAGTATCATTCAGATAGAATACATTACCTTTTGTCTTCTCACCAGAACCAATCAGATTTCTTGATTTATTGAAGATCTTTGCCTTCTTATTTTCAAATGCTACTCTGTGACCTGAATTATTAAACTGAGAAACACTCAATAGATTATAATTCAATTCGTTTACCCAATAAGCATTTTCACATTTTATCTGGTTATTCAGCATTATGGTTCCTCTACCTTCAACTGGACAAGGTGTGTCATTACCCATTCTTACTGAACCACCTTTATAGTATTCAAAAGTCTCAAAATTTTGCTTGTCACCGGTCATATGGTGAGTGCATCCACTATCTATGATCCCGACATCATTTTTACTAACTTTAGATATGAGTGCAGTTTCTACATACCTTTCTTCATCATCATCTGAACCATCTTTTACTGCCACAAATACCATCTCGATGACTTCCTCAGATTCAGTGTCAGTATCATCATCTTTGCATTTTTCTAGGTAACTGGCCTTCTTTTCTTTGTCCTTGTAGTCTCGGGTATCTCTTCTTTCTGATTGTCGGTAGCTTCTGTAATCACCTTTGTTAGACTTCTTTTCAAATGATCTGTCATTACTTCTGTCAACTTTTCTTCTGTTAGGACATCTTGCAGCAAAGTTTCCAATCTCTTTACAATTAAAAAAAACAAGTGGTAATTTACCTTTGCCTCTCTTCATTCTTCTAGCCATAAGTGCTTCAATTTCATAAATATCTTCTTCTTCACTTTCACTTTCACTATCTTTTCTCATAGTGTGTTTATGGCTTGATTTACTTATTCTCAAAGAAGATTTGAATGCAGACTCTATGTTTGGTAAGACACTATTATCAAAGTTATTCATTTCAAATGAAATCAGTCTTCCAATCAAACTATCTAGAGTAATATTTCTATTTTCTACTGCTCTCATTTCTTGAATGACAGATACTCTAATAGCATAAGTAGGCAGTAAGGTCTTAGAATTATACTTACCACTGTATCTTCTTCTAGTACACCTCCAACTCCTCGGATAGCATTGACTACCTCTTTGATTTTTGTGCTGTACTGTGTGATGTTTTCACCTTCTTTCATTTTGAGATCATCAAATTTTCCTCTAAGGCTTTCTTCCTTGGCTCTCAAAACATTTTTTTCACCACCATATACAAGCATCAATTTGTCCCACATCTACTTTGCAATTTTCCAGGTTTTGACATCTTCAAATTCAGCATCGGAGAGTGAGGAAGCAAGCTCTATCATCATGCAATTGTGCTCATTCTTATCTCTCATTTGTTCAACTGTTGGTGCTCATGTGGGAAACACATATTTAGTATCTAAGTATTGAGTAACATCATTTCCAATACCTAATAAGTGGAGTCTTATTCTGCTTCTCCATGAAGCAAAATTATCTTTGTTCAACTTGGGAACATCTCGTCTGTTCATCTTGTGATCTTTAGCTTAGGTCTTTAAACCTTCCTATTAAACACACAAGCTCTGATACCAATTGTTAGTAATAACTGGGAGGGGGGGTGAATCAGTGGCCTCAAAAATTAATCCTTAAATCAACCCTTAAAACTTATAACCAAAAATTATGTCTCTAGTTATCTTTTGTCCTACAAGATGAATTGTTTGAATTACTTATCAATATTTTCTACTTGTCAGAATGCTTTGTAAATCTCTCTTCTATATGATTACCTATAAGCAGACAACTATTTACCGAAACATAGTAAATATGCAGAGTATACCGATAAATCCAGAATTGCATATGTGAAATGTAAAACAGTAAAGTAATGAAACACAAACACATAACACATGGTTTTTTAACATGGAAACCCTGTTAAGCGAAAAACCACTGGGACCGGTACCTCAAATTTTCACTCTTCTGAAGTGAGATCTGTTAGGATCCAACCTTGTTGAAGGTTACAAACACAATGTTAGGTGTGGCCTTGTTAGAGGATTTAAAAGATAGTTTGTCACCTAGTATCTGGCATCTAATGCTACCATCCTTGATCAAACACTCACTTGGCCTATCAATAGGTATCGGGCATATCCAATGCTACTTTCATGATCAAACTTTTTGATACTCCTTGGGATGTATCTCAATTGTAAAAGACTTTTAAGTCATGCTCAGTTAAGAGACTTGATGCTTCAATGGTTAAACTGAAACATTAATGATTTGTTCATACATACAACTCAATTGCATATTTTCAAATCTATTGTAAGTGCATTACCTCTCTGATCAATATAATCAATTCTATACCTTTTCTCCACACTGTTCTACTCTGTGATGTTATCTCACTATTTGTCAGTGTCTACAGAATCTTATCTCTTACTTTAGCTTGTTGATCAAGACTGAATGAAGACTTTATTCTCCTTCAGATTTTTTTTAGCATCTTTCCTCTTCTCTTGTTCACCCCACACACCAATTCGTAATGAATTGGGTTTGTCTCTTTATAGACATGTTTTACCTTTTCTTGGCTTTCTTGATTCTTGGCGTGATCCACAATTCTCGCCAATAGATTTAAAGAAAACTCCTATTTTATCTCAAAGAGATCTTCTTGCTAACTGGATAAATCAACTTTAAATCAATTACTTATCTCTGGCTTTATCTGGATGATTAAAAAAATGATAAGTATCCATTAAGTCTATTTATAGCTTCTTGATAGCTAAGCATTTTTTCATTTCTGAACTCTCTGTTCTGTTGGTCAATACTTTAGTTAGTCATCGGTGATAACTAACTATTTTTTCAGTGTGACTTCAGTTGTCATTGGGATCTCCATCCTTTTCTTTTTCGTCAGGCAACACTGTAATTCTGTCTGTCAGGTTACTCTGTGTTTTTCTCGTCGGTCAACATTGTAACTCTTCTCGTCGGTAATGTTGTGCATTTGCTCGTCAGGTAACATTGTGACTTTTCTCTTTTACTTTGTTTGTCGGCGTGCACTCTGTTGGTGTATACAATCACTTAGCGAATACTTGACTTATATGCATTACTGATAGCATAGCCTTTGATTCATTGGTTCTTTGAAGTCTTTGGTGGTATTTCCATGACCATACATATTATATCAAGTTGATATCAATGAAAATACAATACATTAACTGATTTAATGCCTTGCATGATCATCAACTTAACATTTTTAAACATTCAATCAGTTACATGTCATCAAATCTCCTAGTTTGCATGTTTTGAATCAGTTAGACTGATTAAAACATTTACAATTACTTTAATTGTCCCTCAAGAAATGGATTTAAAGCTAAGATTTAATCTAAATATAAAACTTAAGTGTTTTATCTGACGTGTAATTCAGATCCACATTTCTCGGAGTAAAACTGTCTCTCGATAGACTGGTGGTCAAGTTGCTCTGTATTCTACCTGTTGGGTTGCTCTGTAGACTATCTGTCGGGTTCCTCTGTTGTCTGCTCTGTCAGTTTACACTGTCGACTTCTCGGTTGGGTTACTCTGTAGGTTGTGTCGTCAGTTTGCATTGTAACTTGTGTTGTCAGGTTCCCTTGTGAAGTTGTTTGTCAGTTTCCTCTGTTGGTTTCCTTTGTCAATTGTTGTGTCGGGTTGCACTAAAACTTGTCTTTCGGTGATCATGTACCGACGGTTCAAAAATTGTTTCTTTTGTATACTAATGACAAAATATGTCATCAATCTCCCCCTTTGACATTAGTATCAAAAAATGATATGTGCAAAACAAAAATGTTTAGTATATACACCATGTGTTCACATGGTCATTCTGACTCCCCCTGTGTGTATGATCTGGTATAGTATATGTACATGTATATACACTTCCCTTTATACTATTTCCCCTTTTCATTATTCCCCCTTTTTACCTTATCAACTTTCTTTGTCACATACTATTTCCCCCTTTTTTGATAATAAGGACAAAGGTGTAATACTTACAACTTGTCAAAAACGTGGGAATGGGAGTTTTGCATGTCTTTCATCATTTTCTCCCATTGTTCTTTTAGGTGGTCAAGGGTCATGATCTCCAATGTGATCCTTGCATGCATATCATATATGCTTTCTATCATAGACATTTATGGGGTGGCAATTTGTTGTCTTGCCGTAGTCATATGATGTTGCAGTAATGTTAGATTTGGTAGGAGTAGAGCTTGAAGCTAGGTTACCTCATCTCTAAATTTTGATTCTGCCTCTAAAATCTCAATTCTCAACCTTTTAGCTTCCATAATCTTTTCATAATGCAACTTGATTGCATTGTTAGTGGTTGTAAGGCCTTGTGCACTAGCATTTAGATATGCATCTATCTGTGCAATCTTATCACTATTCTCCTTAGTGAATTGCTCTATTGTGCATAACTTCTGAATTAAGGTTATAACTTCTGAAATTATTGGTTCCAATTCATTTACCAATTCAGATAGCTTAATTTGTATTTATATTTCTATTTAGCATGTTCTTCTATTGCCTTCTCTGCATCCACATTTTGTGATGTAATGGCTCTGGTAAGAATGGCTAATTGATTAATGATAGAATCATTTTGATCAATGTCTGTATCAGGCACAATCTATAGAAGTATTTCCTTGGTTGTCTCTAGTACTTTTGAGTCCTTAGTCTCCTTCCTAAGCTTATCTTGGATAGCTTTCCTTTTACAAAGTTTTGCATACTTTGTAAGTGACTCTGGATCCAATTTCCTTGGATCACAGTCTGGTATTTCAATGATTTCTTCGCAGGTGACTGGATTCTTCTTCTTCTTCTTCTTCTTCTTCTTCTTCTTCTTCTTCTTCTTTGAAAGTGTAGTGGAGGAACCTATATGTAGTACCATAGCAAGTTCTTTTTCTTGGTCTGATGTACTTGATGAAGGCTTTGGAGGTGTTGTGCCTTTTATCTACTACTCGGTGTCTACCTATCAATTTGGTGTGGACATCTCCACATCAACCTTTTCTTTATCTGCAACTTCTCCTTTGGTATCCTTAGGAGTGGCATCACCTTGCTTCTCTTCTTCACCTTTATCTTTCTGCTCTCCATCTATTTCTTTCTGTTCTCCATCTATTACATTCTTCTCATCAATTGTGTTTTCCAGTTCATCTTCACCCTTATCCTCAAGTATGCTTGCATCATGCTTGGGTGACTTCTCCTTTTGTGAGATGATATTGATAGCCTATATCAATAATGGAATTTTTCCCACTATATTCACCTGTACAACATTTGTTGTTGTGTCCTTTTCTTTGGACTTCTCGGAAGTAATAGTAACATCTTCATCTGCCTTTGCTTCTTTGGCAGGATCTTCAGTGATATCTATTATTGTCACATCTTGGTTTGTGACATATGTTGTGTCCTATAATGATTGCAAAATCTGAGGAATGTCATCCATTGCTTTACTAGATTCGGTGTTCAATTCAACTTGATTGTCATCCTTAGTGTCATTTATAAGTATGTGATCTGGGGTCAGTTTTGCTTGATTTTCTTCAGTGTGAGGATTGTTGGTGAGTGCTAATACTCTCTTGGGGCTTGTGTCCTCTTTAGGTACATTGAGTATTTTCCTCCAACCATCTTCACTTTCTCTATCAAGCTCAATTAAGTTTCCCTGCAGTACTTTGTAGGCTCTCAATTTTTTCTGAGAACTTCTTTGAATGTAACTTCATCATTTCTTCAAGTTCTTCCATTTTGGACTCAAGTGGCATAACATAAACTAGGGATCTTTCCCTTATCTATTTTTTAGAATTCAATGCAAATTTCCACCTTGCTGATAACCTATCTAGAAGTTCTTTTGGCAACTTATTTTCAAATTGTATAAGAATATATTTGAATTCACACATTTTTGTGATGATGGCTTCTTCTATCTTGTTCTGATCGTCAAGATCAGAGTTAGCCATTTTCTAATCTTAAGCTCAGTTATTGAACCTGAATTGATGATTGATACAACAATCTCATCAATTGTAGTAGGAAGTTTATTCTTTACAGGTTGTTCATCTTGTTCAGTGTCCTCTATATCTTCCTTTGTTAAGATTAGTCTTGTTCTCCTCTTTGGTTCTGAAGTTTGTCCAATTTGAGGCTTCCTCTTGTAAGTCCTCACTTGTCATTTCTTAACCGGTAATGAAATTGCATCTTTTGTTGTTTGGCTCCTTGTCCGAGATGCAGCAATAGTTCTTGGCTTCTTTGGGGGTGGTGCATCAGACTCTATTGATTCAGAGTCACTCATTTGTTCTCCTTCACCGATAGGAGACTGTCCCTCGGTGTCTTGTTGTTCTATTTCCTCTTCATTGATTGACAACTTCTTTTCAAGTGTCTTGACCATTTTGGTCTTCTTTATGTCAATCTTCTTCATAACTAGGCCGCTCTTTATTCTTTCCTTATCCTCTTCATAGGTTCCAAACCTTAGTTGTGACTTGTCTAGTGGTTCATTTAATAATGCTTCAATATCATTGGTGGCTTGATCTATGTTGATCTCATAGTCAAGTGGTGCTAACCATGCTATCCTCGATACAACTGGTTTGATTAAGGTGGTATCGGTGTCCACCATAAAACAAATATCTATTTTATTATTTTTCTACCAGTTTTTATGGTATCCTCATCCTTTTCTACATTATGTCCTTGAATCCAGTGAAGTATTCATCCATGACTGATGTAAAGTTATCACCTAGTGACTTGATGAATTCACTGAATTGAATTGTCACTGGTCGGGTAGTATCCTAGTTGATATTACCGATAGATGGAAAGAAGTCTTGAAATTAGAAAAATATGCACATTAGAAGTGATCTGAACTTACATGAATTGGACTTTGTAGACATGTTTGTCCTCAAGTTCTCATCTAATTGCTTTAGTAGAAGCTTAGATAGGTCCAACTGTAATCCCTTCTTCACAATATTGTGGGAAGTGTTGACTGCTCCACATGTAATTATGTTCATCCTGCTAGCTTGGAATATCTTGTATCCCAGCACACATGCTCCAAATTTCAGTTCTAGATCTTTGATGGAATTTACCTTCAATCCTTTGCCATCCCATTCTACACTTGTCATCTTCTAAATATCAGGGCGAGGAGGGTATTTAAGTGCCTTTTCCTTGTCGATTATAGGATAACTGGTCACAACATGTATCACATCCCTAGTGATCTTTTTTGGCTCGTCTAGCCACATCTTTTGGTCATGCACTCTACTCAACACTATTTGGATCCACTCAGTTTTAAACTCCCTCGGAAACATTAGGGCATTTGTCAGCCCTTTGACCTCAATGTGTTTATGCTCATCTTTGATGGTTCCATTTGTGTAAAGCTTCTTGTAAGCTTGTTCAACCTCAAGATCTCCTATCTCAATGATCTTGCAATGTATGTATGCCCAAACATCATCGATGAGAAAAACCCTAGGTGGTATGCTTGAGAATGCTCCAGCATTGTCAGGTTGCGATGCAACCTCTGGATAGAACTTGTATTTAGGTTCTTCACAAGTGGATTTCTTGATTAGATTAACCTTTTCTCCTTGGCATTCTTGATCTTGGTTACACGGGATGTGGTTGCCATGATTTTGCAAATTTAGGGCTTTTCCTGTAAAACAAACTGTGAGCTTGGTGACTCTAGTTACTCACTTGTTTTGTTGTAGCTGTTGAAGATCAAAATCCATCTTAGTAGTTGTGAAGGTGCTCATGAATCTCTCTACAATATTTTCACCTTTGTTTGTTATGCTTCACTCTTCTCTCTGCTCTCAAATGTTGGTGAATGAAATGAGGTCTCTATCATCCTTTTATAGATGATGCCCTAAGTGGCACATTTAATGATTTACCTACTTCTTAGTTTTTGAAGATAAATTAGCTTGGGTATCACACAAACTTTCGGCTCGGGGTAAGTGACAACTCACTTTACCTTTCACAGGTTTACCAACAGTGCTCGGTAAGTGGAAAAGACTTCAATGTCTTTTACATGATTACCAATGAGTCTCAGGTTACATTGTTTAACTTGGCTTTCATATATGTACACTGATGATTCTCGGTATGTATTGACCGATGAGATTGTATTCACAAAATCATAACAAATAATACCATAGTGCATCTTTAATCATTCTAGTTTGGCATTTTATCAATGTATAATGGAACTGATGTAAAATATAGCACTATATAGTGTAGTTCCATACTTTTTCAACTTAGGTGGGGGTGGTGATGCCACCAAATCCATTGGATAAGGTATCACCAATTATATTTCTTGGTCCATCATCATCAGTGTTTGTAGCTTTCCTCCACATTTTGTTTCTCATTCTTCTGATATCTTCAATGGTGTTGCCATTGGTAAATGTGCTTGTCTCTGTCACTCAGTCTCTACAGTCCTTGCTTAGATGACCAAATTTATGATAGTGCAAGCATGTCATTCTAGGGTTAGTCCAGCTTCTAGACCTTCTCATCCATTTTCTCATGCAGTTTGCTGCTATGTGTCCATATCTACCACATGCTATGCAATTTGTCCATGTATTGTAATCCCAAGCATATGAGTTACCGACTCTTTTTGGTTGATAAGCATTTTCTTGTTCTTTAGGCTTCCATGCTTGCTTTTTCTTCTTCCTGCATTCAAGAGATGTGTGCCCATGCATTTCGCAAGTGGAAAAATATTTTTCCATGTAGGTTTCCTTTTTTGGTTGTTTCACCTTAGATTTACATTCATATGCTTTATGTCCTTTCTTGTTACATTTATAACAATTTCCTATGAATGAAGATGTGGATTTAGGAATACCTTTTATTTTTCTCCTGCAAACATTTGATGTGTGGCCTGGTTTTCAACAGTGATTGCATGACTACCTCCTTGTTCTTGGATTTGTGTATACATCCTTTGGATCATCTTGGTATGGTGATTCGCCATGATGGGTATACCCTAGTCTGGTATTGTTGTTGACTCTTCTTTGTCTATCTAGAAAATCATCCATTCTTTTGGTACTTTCTTCAACTCTCTTGATCATATAATTGTGTTTTTGCTTGATTCTTACTTCATGCTTCAGTCTTTAATTTTCTTCTCTTAGCTCACCAATAGCTTCTAGTTTTCCATTGAGTTATATTTTCATTCAATTTTCCTCCTAACTCATAAGAATAATCTGATTGGTGATCTCAAGATGATGTTTAGTAAGTCTTTGTATTTTTGACTCTCTTTCTTGTATCTTTTTAGTGATCTTCCTCCTATCATCGATAGCTAATGTTCTTTCTTGCTTAGCTTGTCTAGCATTATTCATAACCTCAATCATTCTTACCATCTGTATCTCTTGACTGATTTGTAGTGATTTCACTTTTCCAACCAAATATTGATTGATTTCATTTAGACTTGTAATGCTTCCTTAAGATGTGTCTGATGTATTGCTAGATGTAGATCCTGATGACTTAAATAAATCATGTATCTCTTCTTCATGATAGTCTATTTCATTACAGCGAGATGCCATTACCTTTCTTTCATCCAGTAGCTCTCTCATCTTGACTCTAGCTTCTTTATATTGTTCATAGAATATCTGTATCTCTAACTTATGATTCTCAATACTCTTTTCTAGCTTATACCTTTCCATTGTATGATCTTTTCTCTCAAGTGATTTAAACTTTTCCAAATAAGAGATCTAGCTCTGATACCAATTGTTGGAATAATGGAATGGTGTGTACTAAGAGGGGAGGGGTGAATCAGTACCCTTAAATTTTTTTAGTTAATTAACCTTAATCCTTTAGTAATCAATTCCTTCCATTACTGACCATATGTTCTATTCTTATCTTATGCATGTTATATCAATTCCTAAACTTTATTTGCATGTAAACATTCATGAAATGTATTGACACGTGACACGAGATTTGGTAATGCAAAAAACCCCTGTTAGAAGGTAAAAAATGCGGTGGGGATGAAACCCACAAAACTTCACTACCTGTAGAATGCAAGAGGTTGGTTAAGGCTTACAAGTTTGATCACTTCTGATGATCTTACCCTGTTAGGAGTAACATGTTTAGACTAGTTAAGGTCTACTCTGTTAAGAGCTTTAGAAACACTGTTTAGTGTGCGCTCGGTTAAGAGGTTTACAAAAGGATTGTTAAATCCACCTTCTCAAAGGATTTCTTCTATTTTCTACATTTGTTAGAATGTAGTAAAAAATACTTATTGAACTGAGTATATGCAATCTAGAATTTATGATTACAGATCCATTAAAGGTTACAATATGATGTATCACCTATAGTGACTGATTAATACCTTTGTTGTGCTCGGTGGCATTGGATCTTGTTCTTGGTAACTGATTTCGTCATTTGTTGTCCTTCTGCATAAAACTCTATCTTTGATCCATAGAAGTGTTTGTAGCTACAATAATCATCACATCATCATGTACTGATTGATTACACATCTATTTATACAATGAATTTGACCTAAATGAGTTTCACGCTTTACAATGTTAACTCTATGATAAAATGTTTACAACTTGACCTTGATGTCCCAGTTTGCATGTTTTCAATCAGTTAGACTGATTAAAACATTTACAATTACTTTACTTGTCCCTCAACAAATGGATTTAAAGCTAAGCTTTAATTGAAATATAAAACTTAAGTGTTTTATCTGACATGTAAGTCAGATCCACATTTCTCAGAATAAAAACGTCTCTTGGTAGACTGGTGCTTGGGTTTCTCTGTAGTCTGCCTATCGGGTTGCTCTGTAGATTGTCTGTTGGGTTCCTTTGTTGTATTCTCTGTCAATTTACAATTTTGACTTCTCTCTAGACTATCTGTCGGGTTCCTCTATTGTCTTCTATATCACTTTACACTGTCGAATGCTCTGTCGGGTTACTTTGTAGGTTGTGTCATTGGTTTGCATTGTAACCCGTGTTGTCGAGTTCCCTTGTGAAGTTGTCTTTTAGTTTCCTCGATCGGTTTCCTATGTCAATTATTGTTTCAGGTTGTACTAAAACTTGTCTTTTAGTGATCATGTACCGATGGTTCAAAAACTATTTCTTTTGCATACTAATGACAAAATATGTCATAGAAATATGGTTTGATAGTTTCAATAGTCTCCTCATATGAAGCAACAATAAAATTATTACTTAACTCAACAAAAAGAGGAGTAGGAATAAATTATTGTTCATTTATCTCAATTTTGTGTTTCATGAAAGCAAGATTAGAGACTTTATATTCTCCAATGAACGTAGGAGTGAAATATAAAGATCCCCAATCATATTCTAGAAGAGAAGAAGAATGTTCTCATGTGGATGTACTAGCATCTTTAATTTTAGATTCTTTTGTCTCTTTAGGAGGTTCAGGGGTTTTAGTGGACTCTGTGTTTAAGCAAGAGTTTGGTTTATCATCTACATGAATAGTGTACATCACATTTTTATAGATAAACTTAACCTTATGATGAATATTTGAAGGAATAGCATGCATATATTCCAAAAAGGAATTGATATTATCTTGATTAGGCATAGAAGGTGGAAGAGTCTATAAATCCATTTGCAAAACTTCATGATATGTAGGTGAAGTTTGAAGAAGCTCCCATAAAGAGGTCTTAGCAGGAGTAGCACACAATTTTTCAACCAAATCATACTCCTTTCCAAAGGAAGTAGGAATTCTAGGTGCTGACGGAAGCACCGGTTGAGAAGGTGGTAAATAAATCAGAACAGTAGGTTGAGGGTTATTTCACCTACGATAGGTATGAGCTACAGATTCTTGATCATTGAAAAATTATAAAGGATCCCTAGGTTTTCCTTTGAGTGTTATCCAGGGGAATCCTTGTAGGGTCAACAAGGTTGTAGAATAAACCACCCTTGGTGTTTCAATGTTACAAACACATTCACAAGAAGGAAGCCAAGAACAAAACCTATTGTAGAGGTTTGTAGGAAGAGATGTAGAGGAAGATGAAATAGGGATAGGGTCACAAGGAACCTTATCCAACATAACAACATCATCACTTCCATGCACCTCATTAGGGGCTCTATCATGACTCCTAATGAATCTATCATAAAAAAACTCATAAAAGAAATCATACATCTTGAAAGTAAACTAAACTATCAAAATAAAATGCAAGTATTTTTTTTTTGAATTTTTTTTCAATATAAATAATACGTAAGACATAAAAACAACATTATTCTATCATGCGAGAAAGTAAAAGTAATATTTTTGTTTTTTTTTCAATATAACATGCAAAATATAACTTAACCACAACAAAATAAATGCAAGGCATTTAAGGTACGGGTTCACCAAAATGTATATGGTTAAAAATGGTGGAAGAGATCAAGATGTAATGTCAAGATAAGAATCTTCCCCTCTTTCACCCATATACCTCAAGAAGAAGTGGAGGGACATTAATCAATATATCCCTCAAGAAAAGCCCCTAGTTGAACCCTAGTTAGATTAGCACCACTTTAGTGATATAGGGGTGCAAATACAAAAGAAGGATCTAACCAAATGCTAAGAAAGAATATATTATTTCCTACGTGTTGGGTATAGTCAACTAGGAGGATAAAAGAAATGATAAACTAATGAAAAGAATCAAATCTGAAATGTAGGTGCTCAAATTGATTAATGAAATATACCAACTCACCTTTGAAAGCTTAGAACATGTGTTTTCAAACTCAAGTCCTCAATTATTCTCCTGAAACAACTCATAAAACTGAACATGACTAGCTCTAGAATCATAAACCCGATATCTCCAAAACCTAGAAATATTTTTGGATCAGGACTATGACAACCTAGAGGGTGGATGGTGAGTAGGTTGACTTTTTCCTACACCTGACTATTGATGAAACAAAAATTGAATCTCAGATCTGTAATCTTCTTCCAAAAGGGTACTCAAATATGTACTTCACTTTGTCCTCTTGAAACCTGCAAATCTAGAAAAATGTTTTATGTGGGTGGCTATATAGAGGTTTTCCTTAGTCAACCCCCTTCTTTGGTGATTTCCACCTCCATGAATGGTCGTTAGGAAATATTTTTTTGTATGTAGTTCCCGTGAATCTAGAATGTATAGATAAATGTATGTAATATGCTAAGATCTAACCCTAGAGAGTGAAACCCTGGCATGCAAATGTAAAGGTGTATATAAATATAGAGAAACAATGCATAAATCTAAAAGTGACATGGAAATCATACCAATCCCCCAAGGATAAATTACTCCAAGCCACCTTCACAATCCGGGTTTTCTACCCCATGTTGATGTCTTATATGATTGATCAATGTTGTTGAATGCTTGACTTGGGAGAAGAATGCAGAGTGAAGAACTCTCTTGCTTCAATGGATGTTTCAAAGCTCTCTTGTTTCCACCTTGAAATTTTACTATGTCAAATTCAGATTCCCACACGAGCTTGTATCATCATTCTTATTTCTTATCAAATGAAGCATTTGAGTGAATTTATAATAATTTCAGGATTACACTCCGCAAAGGCCAACTGCACAAGGTGAGAAGCCTTGAAATTAGAAATGGGTATGGGATCTTGAAAGGGTTGTGACTTAGGGCTATGCCAACCTCATCCTAGTCCCCGGGGGTAGGTCAACCTCGGCCTAGTCCATGAGGCTCAATATTCAAGATTTGTCCCAGGATTGTAGCTAACAGTCAATTCGAGGTTGGAGAAAGAGATGAACGGAAAAAGAATAGTTTCAGGATGAAAAATAACTTTGAAAAAGGAGATGAAAAATGAGGACACCTTGATCTTTGCACCAAAGAAGAGGGGAATCAAAAAGGATTTGCTAGATCCTACCCTTATTTCACCTAGGAGAAGAAAATAAATAAGTCCAATACATCCTAATTGAAAGTGTACCATGTAATCACATTAAATAGGTGATAAAACATCACTAAATTTTATGCAGGAGCATCCTTTTTTTGTTGGTAATATTGCATCATTCTGTGAGTTTGGGTTACAGTTGGCAGTTTTTGTGTTTCTGGTTGTGGTTGGTCCACTTGGATCTTTAGATGTTGTGCTCGTACTAGCATGTTATTAATGATACTTGGGATTATTTTTTGTGATCGTACCTTATTTTGTGTTATCTTGTTTGAGATCTGGAAGATTATGTGATTGGGCAGTATTTTTTTTCATGTTCTTCTAATTGGTTGACAGGTTTGGGTGTGGTCTGATTTTTCATGCGATTTAAGAGTTGCACTCATGGATTCTTGTTCTGGAGTGTTCTTAGATCATTCTCCTATGATCGCATCTCTTGGGGTTCATTGTGTGTTGATATTTATTTCTATTTTTGATGGTGGGTAACGTGTTCATGACTGGTGTGGACTTACCTGGAGATTTGTGTTGCGATCAAGATTGTGGGATTCTTAGTCATTGTGTTCTTAGCATGTGGATCATGGTTCCTTCATGGATTGTTCCATGTGATCGCTTATTCTTATGTTATGTTTGTATATGAATGGACCTATATTTGTAAGACATTTCCTACTTTGGGGAATGTTATTTCTTGTGCCAACTTATGGTCGTGTTTTTGTATAAAATTAGGGCTTGGTTTCGTGTTAGAGGGAAGAAAAAGTAAGTTAGAGAAGGTATAGAAGTGGGATATTGAACTGAAACTTTTAGAGATATTTGGGATAGATCTTAGAGTTGTTTTCTTTGTAAGAGGTTGTAACTAGGAAGGCCTTACAACTCAACATGTATGGTAAAATTATGATCAATAAAATATTTCTTGCATCTTATTGTGTCAAGTTATTTTTGTTTTTGTTGTGTTTCCTCTTGCTACAAGGTTGGACATATCCTTTGGGGATTCTCTCACCTTGGCACTACATTAGGTGGTATCAAAGAAAGGTTTGATGTTGGTGGTGTTTGAAAATTCATGTACCTAAGCTTGTGATTCCTCAGAGAAGTTGTTTGTGAGGTGGCAGAGTGAAGATATAGCTTGTATCAAATTAAGGATTGTACAAGGTGATCAAAACTTGAATTAGTTGCACTTAAGGTTTTGAAGATGCCTCCTAAAATAATAAACCCTAGGATGATTGATCAAATTAAAGAGGATCTGTGAGATGAGAACCGTAATGAAATGAATTAATTAAGGAATGAATTCATGGAAGGTATCATAAATGTTGTTGTTGGATTACAAAGAGGTCTGAAGATTCTTATGAGGAAGTTTCTATGAATTCAGATTTGTAGAGATTTCTAGATCTATCAATGAAGATGGATCTAATAGGTTGACGAGAACTATGGCTACACTGAATACTGTTCATAGGATGGAAGTATCTAATTTCTCAAGTACATTGAATCTTGAAGACCTGATTAATTGGAAAGGAGAGATAGAAGACTACTTTGAGCTTGAAGACATTTGTGATCCTTTGAGGGTTATGTTGGCACAAAGTAAGTTGAAAGGAAATGCTTCTCTTTGGTGGAAGGACTTGCAGAGGAATAGAGAAGATGAAGGAGAATTGAAGATTACTAGATGGAAGCTGATGGTTACTAAATTGAAATAAAATTTCATACTCAAGGATTATGAATTGGATTTGTTTAAGAAGTTACAAAATCTAAAGAAGTAATATCTTAGTGTGAAGGATTATACTAAGGATTTTTACAAATTGACCATTAGATATGGCCATAGAGAGTTGAATAAAGAGAAGGTTTCTAGATATGTCAATGGTCTTAGATATCACATACAAGATTATTTGAGTATGTTAAAGATTGGTACAATTGATTATGCTTATCAATATGCTTTGAAGGCCAAAGATAAGTTGAAGAAGAGAAATCAAGGCAACTTTAGAGGAAAAGATAAATAGGTGAAGGAGAAAGATAAGCTTGTTGAAGAAGTTAAATTTGTTGCACCTAGGACTAATGATCACAAGAGGGATGCTATAAAGGGGTTTAAAGACACTTTTTAAAGTGTGGACGGGATGGACATAGAGATTTTCAGTGTAAACAGATTCTTGTGGCTCAAGAGGATCTTGTTCTTGTTGAGAACATGGTTGAACCTGAGGGTGGTGAGAATATCATGCTTAGAAGAACATTTTTGACCAAGAAGCAAGCTGATCCTTGTCAAAGGAGAAATTTATTTAGGACTATATGTATGTTTGGTGGTAAATGTTGTAAGGTGATTGTTGATGGATGAAGTAATGACAACTTGGTTTCTCAGGAGATGGTTCATAAGCTTAGTTTGAAGAGGTTGAAACATCCTTTCCCTTATAGGATTAGTTGGTTACATGAAGATCATGCAATATAGGTTAAGGAACAACACATGGTAAGTTTTCACATTGGTCTTTATAGGGATGAAGTATTATGTGACATAATGAATATGAGCTCTTGTCATTTTTTACTTAGAAGACCTTGGTAGTATGATAGAGAGGCTATTCATGACTATAAAATTAAATTCATTACTATCTTGAAAGATGGAAAAAAAATTACTTTGACTCCTTTGAAGGATGAAGACAAAGGAATGAGGAACTTGAGCATTGGAAGGAGATATGAGGTGAATGCAGACGTTAGTAAAGACATCAAGTTTTAGAGATCTAAAGGAAAACTAGAGGGAACTAGTGGTAAAAGGAAGCAAAAGAAGATTCAGTTGGGATCTTAAACTATTGGTACATCTAGTTCAAGTAGAAGACATGAGTGGAAGAATGATAGGTAGATTCATTTGCAGTACTTGACTAAGAAGGGTAGAATGATAGTACAAATAGAAGATGCAGAGAATATGTGGATTAAGAATGAACATGGGATTTCTATCTTTAATCCCTTCATATGTTCATAAGTTTTTCTCATGGAAAATCTTTAGTCACCTGGGGTGTCTGATGCAGGAGAATCCTTGGTTTGCTGGCAATATTGCATCATTTTGTGAGTTTGGGTTATGGTTGGAAGTTTATGTGTTTCTGGTTGTGGTTGGTCCACTTGGATATTTAGCTATTACATTCGTACTAGCATGTTCTTAATATTACTTTCGATTATTTTCTGTGATCACACCTTATTTGGTGTTATCTTGTTCGTGATCTGGAAGATTATGTGATTGGGTTGTATTTGTTTTTCTATTCTTCTGATTGGTTGACAGGTTTGGGTGTGGTCTAGTTTTCTATGAGATTTAAGAGTTTCACTCATGGATTCTTGTTATGGAGTGTTCTTAGATCATTCTCCTATGATCACATCTCTTGGGATTGATCATGTATTGATATTTTTTCTCTTTCTGGCGGTGGGTAATGTGTTCATGATTGGCGTGGACTTACGTGGAGATTTGTGTTGTGATCGAGATTGTGGGATTCTTAGGCATTATGATCTTAGCATGTGGATCATGGTTCCTTCATGGATTATTCCATGTGATCACTTCTTCTTATTTTATGTTTGTATAGGGTTGGACCTATATTTGTAAGATGTTTCCTGCTTTGGGTAATGTTATTTCTTGTGTCGACTTATGGTCGTGGTTTTGTATAAAAGTAGGGCTTGGTTTCATGTTAGAGGTAAGAAAATGTAATTTAGAGAAGGTATATGTAGGTATAGGAAAGGTTATTGAGGGGGGATGAATTAGTGGTCACCAACTTAACATTAAATCACAATCCCAAATCTTCTTCAAATAGATTTTCCGATTACAACTTAGTTAACCTATAACAATATTATTGGTTACCATAACATTAAACATCCATGCAACATAAATTAAATATTCATACAATATTAACACCAGTATTTATCTCATGGAAACCCAATTAGGGAAAAATCCACAGTGTGAGATCAATGCCCACAAATAGTTGTACTCTTCTTAAATATGCCTGATAAAGAGCTTGCCTGGTTAAGGGTTACAAAAGCACTGTTAAATGCTACCTAGTTATGAGATTTCCCTAGAGACCTGTTAAAGTCTTATACCATGTTAGGAGTAACCTAATTAGAGGATTTTAGACACTCTTTTGAGAATTCCACCCTATTAAAGGATTTATAATAGACCTATTAGGTTCACCTGATTAAGGGATTTTACTGTCACAATTGTTAGAGAGTAACAACTAGTAACATGATCTGTAGTTTGCACTAATTCTGCTATATCAAATCCAATAAAGTTCCTTAACCCAATAAAATACCATTCCAATCCTCTTGTTCAAATTTTTATCCTCTTGTGTGATCACAACAATCCTTCTCTGATTAGTTCCCCTATTCAACTGATATCTTGTCTTCTTCTTCGTCACCATACCAAAATTCTTATTGTCTCTTCCTTAAGTATATAATCTTTAATCGTCAAAACCCTAAACCTAGATCTAATGATCATAACTTCATCATCTTATCAAATCATTTTCTTGTTCTTCCTTCTTATCGGTTGCATCACGGTTTTCCCTTTTAACCGATATTTTTTAGCTTCTGATAGCTAGCCTCCTTATGCTGATAAGTCTTCCTTCATGTCGATAGTTAACACTTTTCTATTTAAAATCATTGATAAGAACTATAGCTAATCTAACCTTTTCATCCACTTAACTTCCTTATCAACTAGACCAGTTATGCCAACAATCTCTCCTTATTCCAACAATCTCCCCCTTTGGCATTAATGGAAAACTTCTAGTGATACACCATTGTTTGTACCTTGTCTATGTGTGCATAAATGTTGTCACACTTCTATGAATCATTCCATTCAAGGTTGCTCAAGAATGAGGCCTCAAATATCGATCCATAGCTCTCTAGTCATGGATGTGTAAAAATGTAAAATGAAGGCCC
>MU228452.1:2705746-2716167 GCA_018584345.1 Thuja plicata
CTATAGAATCCCTACATGAACACTTGTCCTCTTTTCCATGTGTGAGGACATAATATTTATTTGTAATTTCTTTTATTCCTAGATTCCTCCTTAAGAGGAAATAGCACAAGTGGCACACACATTATGAGTGTGGCTCACATGCACATGGGAGTTACACTTCAACTCCTTCCATCTCTACTTAAGAGATTTTTTCTTCTCATTTCTTTAGTTCATGCACTAGTAGCATTACTTCGTCACTTTAAGTGACTCATTTTGTATGAGCTTGGCTCTCATTCTCTCTCTCTCTCTTTAGGATTTTCATGCCTCATTCATAATTCACAAGGGGTTTTCTTTGCTTTCCCCTTTCAAATTCTTGTCTCCTCCTTGCTTATTTTGGTGTTTTCTCCTAGTTCTTGTGCTAATTCATGCTAAATTCCCTACTCCTCGCTCTTGAGATAAACAATTTCCTGCAATTCTATACTTTGTTCCTTCTCATTTTAACACACCCCATTAGACCAAAGTCATTTTTGGTTTTTAGAGTTAGTTTTCTTCCAATTTTGACTATTTTTCTCCTTCTGGCGATCAAAAACACTTAGCTAACCACTTTTCTGCATAGTTTCCTTAGTTAGAAAGTCGATCTGAACTTGTAATTGTTGTCTGTTAACAGGTTCCTTTTGAGGTTTTGTCTTTTCGAGGACCGTACCTAGGTCATGTCCTTGCATTATCTTGATCTTTGATAGGGGATGAGGTAGAGATAGTTTCTCGTATAGGTTTACTTTCTTTGAGAGATTTACCCGACATCAGGGTGAATTGGGGGTTGTTGACTGCTCTTGCTGAGAGATGGCATTCAGAGCACAACATCTTTCATCTCCTGACCGGTGAGATGACGGTCACACCTAAGAATGTGTGGTGCATTCTTTGAGTTTGATTTATGGGTCGAGAGGTTCAGCTTGATGTTAGTTCTGTTACAACCATTTCCACGGCTCGACGATTCTTTGTAGATGATTCTATAGCTCGTCGGTACCTTACCTAGGATTACATGTGCGATCATTACGATCATCTTTTTGTTTACTTAGCCAGATTGATCAGAGGCGTTCTCATGCCTAACAGAGGACAAAATGGTTTCATGTGTGGCTGGGTTGATATGTTAGAGTAGATGGTAGTATCTTCCCAAATATTTGCATGGGGTAGCTACATTTTGGCTCATATTTATTGAGAGTTGCACAAGATTGTTTACTAGTATTTGCGCAACATGACTATAGGGATTCTTGTGTTACAGATCTAGGCCTGGGAGCATATATCGGTGACATGGCCAATAGTAGATAAGCAGTTCTTGGATCAACAGCCTTATGTGTACATGTACTCTGGATGGATTCAGCAACCCCATTTGGGCAAGGTAGAGTATTGGCGTCATCTTTTTGATGACATGAATGTAGTTATATGGTGACCATACCTTGATTGTGAGGAGTGGGCCTTAGACAGGCAGAAGATGCCATAATTTTTCTAGAGCAGGTACTTGATTGGACGTACCAGGTATATTGTAGAGCGCTTCTTGGTTACCCGAGTATTGAGATAGTATTTTCGTGTGAAGGGAAGATGTCAAGACCTATAAGTTTACACTCAGATCCATGATGAAGAGCCACTATGGGGTGCCTAGTTGGTTTATGAGACTGGACAGTGTGAGATTAGTGAGATGGTTGCAGTTGATTGGGACATACTTTCAGATGTTGCAGATGTAGGGTGTTCTGATGGCTATCTTGCACATATGCTACAACATCCATTTCCACGGTTCACAGCTCCCAATGAGGTAGTTCCTCGTATAAAGGACCAATTAGATTATGACCCAGCTGATGATTGACCTATCAAAGGCAGAGGAGGAGCATAGCGAGAGAGGAGAGATGGGGGAGGGATGGTAGGAGAGATGGGAGGCACCCTCCTCCGGATAGAGGATAGGGTCTAGATGATGGAGATGATAGGGGTGGGGGTGAAGTGGGTGGTGGAGAGGGTGCCAGTGGCAGATGGACTCGCCTGAGTCACCTCCAGTTCGTGGCTCCATAGAGATATCCAGGTCCATTGCTGACTAGAGAGTAGAAGAGATAGCAGGATAGATAATAGGATAGACCCACTGGACATGATATAGGTAGAGGTCCTAGTAGAGATGGTGATGCACTGTCATAGTGTGAGCATGGGCGTGAGCATCTCAGAGTGAGGATCATGTATTTAGAGGCATTGCTGGCAGACAGGGATGCACAGCTTGAGCGATTGAGAGCAGAGAGGGACACACAAGCTCACACTGCTACGCACCAGGGTCAGCGAGCTACATATTACTTTGGATTATATCATGCTGCAGTTCTAGAGGGATAAAGAGCTCCTTCATATTCTTGTATTGCACAACAGTCTGAGGGGGTGATGCCACCACCAACACCTTTTGTACCACCTCCTCCTCCTCCTCTAGATCAGGGAGAGGGTGGAAGTCATACTTGATTCTGCACTTTGATATATTGAGACATTTTGTATATCATGATCCTTCTGAGATCATTCATTGTACTATGTATATCTAATTCACACTGATGCTCTGATACTCTTCTATAGATAGTTCCACATTTTTTATATGTTCCATATTTGATATATCTGAGATAGTTGTTCTTGATCTTGATATGTTCATGGGTTCTCTTGATTTTATAGATGTTTAGATTGATGCACATGTGATTATGATCTTGGTCTCTTGATGAGCTAGAATAGATTCATGTGATGACATCATTTATACTCTTTGATTTATTACTGATATATAAATGTATTTGAAATGATGCTAAGTGAATATGCAAATGTATTTTTTTGAGATTTTCTTTATGCAAATAAATGTATGGATGCACTTAGGATGTAGAAATAAATGCAATGCTTGAATTCTCTATTATTGTATTTTCTCTTTCTCATTTATGAATGCAGAATGTATGTCATGGATATGCAACAACATTAATATCAGTAATATAGATTATGTAATTAACTTAGATTTTGGATGAATGAGAAAATAATTTTAAGCTCAAGTCTTTATGTTGTTTTTTCAAAATGAATCATACAATCTCTAAATGCATCTACATGTAGAATCTTAGGACTATCACAGATTTGTATACATTGTAGCATGTTTATCATCATTGGGCATTTTTGTAACGGACATCACCTGATAGTAAAATTGTCACTAATACCCACTGGTATCATGAGAGTATGAATACTATGTGTATTGGATGCAATGTTGGAAATAAACTTAAGCATCAAGGCATAGAAGCCAGGATGACAAGTTAGTTATCTCATTTTACTATTAAGAATCAGGTTCTATTTAAGTGTAATGTAAGATATGTGACCCAAAATGACCTTGAAAATTCATATCCTTGGGTACATAATGTTGCGTACACCTTATTTAGAATTTGGTTTAGAAAATAGACAAGGAAATTGACTGAACCTCACCGTAGTTTACACATAACGAGGATCAAGATATATGCGGCTATCCACTCATGTTGGCAGCCCTTACCATAAAAATCCCAGTTAAGTGAAAGTTATAGGATCATTGAAACAATCACCATACATAGAAAACCAAGAAAATGTTATGCCCCATGTCCTTGTGACTCTTTATCTTTGAATAGATGTCATAGAGTAACTCGGAAGACATAACAATCACCAATTGATAATCAATCAAAGAAAAATTATAACAGCTTAGATGCCCGTAGTGTGAAACATCATGGGAACATAAAGGAGTCATAATACAACCAAGATCAGACTATGTGTTTAATTAGTATTGAGAAATACTATGAATTCATTTTTACAAGTGCAATAGAGATTCATCAATTAGTATTTGGAATTTAGTAATATGTTTTTCATGTCTGAGTATATGAGATTAATTTTGTTAGCAATTGCAATCCAATGTAGTGTTTAGGAACACTGGTTGATTAAAGTGTTGAGAAACACTAGTACATTTTTTATTAAAGTGTTGATAAATACTAGTACTTTAAAGTGGTTGATTAAAGTGTTGAGAAACACTAGAACGTTTAAAGTGTGTTTAAAGTGTTCAGAAACACTAGTATGATGTCTGTTACAGGTAAGTGGTGTTGAAGAAACACCTTTGTCTATTTGAAGAAACACCAATTTGAGAAGCAAACCATTCTAGATAGGAACCTAAGACAACCTAGCAGATGCAAACTAACATGCTAGCAAAGATGCCCCCAGTGCAGAATGACTATTCCTAAGACGCAAATGCAGACAAATCCCAGGCAAGGATATGACATTTGTAAGGAATTAGAGTCAACCAATAGCGCAAGTGTGATCATGAAGGATTAGTACCATCCATGCATTGATAGATAGAGCACAGAGTACAAGTGACATCTATTTTCTAGGTTTTCACCACTCGGCAAATATTTTTATTTTTGCTACCAAGACGCCTGTTTGCTAGGTTTTCGCTGAGGCACTTTTCTCTTTTTCAATTTTTTTTTTTCTTTTTTCTCTTTTTTATTTTTTTTTGTAGTATCAAGGTGCCTATTTTCCAGGTTTTCACCAAGGATACCCTTTTTTCAGGACTTTTTCCACTGTTTTTGGATTTCTGCAGGATCAATTTTCTAATTTTTTTGCTATTTTTTGAGAATTTTCACTGCACAAGCTCTGCTAGCTAGATGTCAAGTGTAGAACCGCTTCAAATGTAGAGTATTAATGGGATTAGGAATAACATCTCCCTTAGGTGTAGCTAAGTGATATTCTCTATTCCCAAAAGTTGTAGTAATGATATAAGGCCCCAACCAGTTGGGTTCAAACTTTCCTTTTTTATGTTTGGTTGGTTCTCATGATTCTCTTTTAGAACGAGATCCTCCACTTGAAATTGTTGTGGTTTAACCTTTTATTGTACCTTTTTGACATTTATTTTTGGTACACTTTCAGACGATCGAACGCTTGTTGTCTGCGCTAATCAAGTAATTCTAGTACATTCACACTATTAATGCGGTATTGTTCATCAATAACAAGACCTTGGAGAGATACTCGCAAAGATGGAA
The DNA here is from genome assembly GCA_018584345.1 of Thuja plicata. Taxonomy (NCBI): domain Eukaryota; kingdom Viridiplantae; phylum Streptophyta; class Pinopsida; order Cupressales; family Cupressaceae; genus Thuja; species Thuja plicata. The sequence continues at coordinate 2,710,759 of MU228452.1, forward strand.
TTTCTACTTCAATAGGAACCATAGACTAGAGAAAATGACATGCCTCCAGTTGGTGTTATGATACTTGCTCTGTAGGCCCAAAGTGTCAGATTTAGTTGCAAATGCCAGTCTCTGCTAGACTTACTCACAGTTCTATGTAAGATTTTAAGAATGTTTTTGTTAGATGCCTCAGCTTGTCCATTACCTTGAGGATAATTGATTGAAGAACTATGATGAGTGATGTGGAACTGTGTGCAAAGGTCTTCAATGTCTTGGGTTTTAAATTGACCCCCATTGTCTGTTACAATAGAAGAGGGTATCTCATACCTACAAATAATGTAGTTCAAGATAAACATAGCCACCTATTTTCCAGTGGCTTTGATCAGCAGCATGGCTTCGACCCACTTAGTGAAATACTTAGTGGTTGTAATGATGTATTTGTGTCCACTTGAATAATTAGGATATATTTTTCCAACCAAATCAAAGGCCCATTGCTAAAATGGCCAACGTGTTATAAATGGTATGAGTTCTCTAGCAGGAGCATGGATGAGATTTCCATGTATTTAGCATTTGTGACATGTTTTTGAAAATAGAACAACATATTTTTCCATCATGGGCCAGTAATATCCACCTCTTAGGAGTTTTTTAGCTATCGAAAATCCATTTGAGTGCGATCCACATACACCTTTGTGAACCTCTTTTAATGCGCGATCTGACTCTTCTTGTTCTAAACACCTAAGAAGTGTACCATCGAGACCTCATCTATATAAGTTATTAGTAATGAGGTCATAATGGGATGCTATCCTAATTAAGGCTCATTTTCATTCCTTGATAGACCATTGGGTAAAGTTTGGTTAGTGAGATAGGTAATGAGTTTGGTGTACCGGGATTGGTCTTGGGCATTTAAAGCACAAATTACTTGGTACTCAGGGGTATCAAAAGCTAGAAAGGATAATTATTCCACCAAGAAGTCATAGAGGAATTGATGTTCTTATATTTTTAACATGGATGTCAGTGTATCCATAGCATCTGTAGCTTTGTTTTCTATCCTTGGTATTTTGTGGAAGGTGACGAAGATAAAGTACTTTTTCAATTCTTCAACTAGTTGTTGATAAGGCATTAGCTTCTCATCTTTAGTCTGATAGTCTCCATTTACTTGGTTAATAATAAGCTGGGAGTCACCATACACATGTAACTCTATGACCTTCCATTCCATAGCCAACTTAAGACCATTCACTAATGCTTCATATTCAAAAAAATTATTTGTGCATGGAAACATTAATTTGTATGCTTTGGGTATCTTGTAGCCTTGAGGAGTGATGAATAGAACTCCTACTCCAGAGCCTTGTTGCGTGAATGAACCATCAAAATACATCTTCCAGGGATTTTCAATTAAATTCATAATCATTTCATCAGGAAATTCAATTATCAAAGGTGCGTCATCTTGCAAAGGTGAATCACCTAATTGATTTGTGAGGACTTGTCCTTTAATAGCCCTTCTATCCACATACTCAATATCAAATTCTCTTAGAATCAGGACCCACTTTTCTAGCCTTCCTGTTAATGATGTCTTGCTTAAAAGGTATTTGAGCGGATCTATCTTTGCAATAAGCTTGACTGTATGTGACAGCATATAATGTCTCAATTTCTGTGATGTAAAGACAACTGCTAAGAAAAATTTTCAATTATACTATAATTGAGTTCATAAGACACTAGTGTCTTTCTGATATAGTAGATTGATCTTTCCTTTTTATTTTCATCTTCTTGAGCCAGCAATACTCCTAGTGATGTAGTCGTGGCTGAGATATATAGGAGTAATGGCTTTCCATGAATGGGTGCCATGAGAATGGGAGGAGTAGCCAAGTAATCCTTTAATTCTTTGAAGTTGTTTTCACAATTTTCATCCCATTTGAAGGTAACACCCTTATGTAACAGTTTAGTAAAAGTTTGTGCTTTGTCTGCAAGTTGTGACATAAATCTCCTGATTGACTGGAGTCTTCCTTGTAGTGTCCTCATTTGACTAATATTGCGTGAAGGTGACATTTCTAGTATAGCTTTAATTTTTTCAGGGTCTACCTCAATTCATTTTGTTAATACAATAAACCCTAGTAACTTCCCTAATTGGACTCCAAAGGCACATTTATTTGGATTAAGCCTGAGTTGAAATTTCTCCATGTGATCTAATAGCTTTCCCAAGTCTTTAATATGAGTATTTCTTCTTTTTTACTTGGCTAAGGTATCATCCATGTATTCCTCCATGTTTTTATGTATCATATCATGGAAAATTGTTTTCATAGCTCTTTGGTATGTGGCACCAGCATTCTTTAATCCAAATGACATAACATTCCAGCAAAAAGTTCCCCATGCGCATGTGAATGTTATCTTTTCTTGGTCTTCAAGAGCAATCTTAATCTGGTTGTAGCCCGATAAATGATCCATGAGTGAGTACATCTAATAGCCTGTTGTAAGATCTATGATCATATCAATGTTTGTCAGTGGAAAATCATCTTTAGGACATGCTTTATTTAAGTCTCTAAATTATGTGCAAATCCTGATAGATTTATCTATTTTAGATACTGGTACCACATTAGAAATCCATCTTGCATAAGCAATGACTCTTATGAATCCAGCTTTCGGTAATTTTTCTATCTTTGCTTTCACCAGTAATGCAACATGAGGATTCATCTTTCTTAATTTTTGTTTCACGGGTTTGATCCCAGGAGCCATAGAAAAATGATGCATTATTAATTCAGGATCGATTCCAGGCATATCAATGTAAGACCATGCAAAATTGATCTTTCTCTCTTTCAGGAACTCAGTGAATTGTATCTTCTCCTCTTCTGATAAGGACTGTGCTAGGTGAACAAATTGAGGAACTTTGGTTGTTCCCAAGTTAACTAGTTGTGTAGGTTCTATCAGAACTGAAGATATTTTTTGAAAATGCTTAGGGAGGATATCAAGAATCTCATCTTTTAGCGCCTCTGAGAGGTTCTCACCATCAGATACATCTTTTATTTTTACTTCTTTAGAATCTGATACTTCCACAACGTGGTTTTCACCATAAGTTCTTTGTTTCTTTTTATTTTTCAATTTGCGACTAAGAAACTTGATATCCTCCTCTAACATGTTCACGCTCCTTGCATTGGTGGAAGAAGGATAAGGTTCACAAGCATTTAGATAACAGGCCAAAGTGTAGTCATTAGGGAAATTCATGATAGGAGTAGGATCTGAACTAGTCCAATCAATAAGGTAGGTGTTTATCAAGGATAATGATTTAGAGTTTGGTAAGGACATCATCACATCAACGTAAAATCTATTAACTGACAGGACATGTTCTGTTAAGTCAACTTCTACAGTGTTTAGATCATCAAGAGTTAAATCATCATTAATAAGGTCGTTGTTAGTAATATGCAGACCTAACTCTAATGACTCATCAGTTGAGATTTCTTCTTCTTCTTCTTCTCTCATCAATATAGAACTCATTTCTTGTAGTCTTAGAATGTCCTCTAGACCTAGTAAAACATTATTTTCCTCATCAAAAATCCTAGGTAGTGGTATCTCATCTTATTTTGGAACAACAACAGTGTCAGGGAAATTGTTATAATTCTCTCCTCTTTCCAATATCAGTGCAAATTTGTGAATCACATCTACTTCAATGTCCATAGTAGAATTAGACAATTTATCCCATTCATAGTCATGTGAGTCTATTATTTCATCATTTGATCTGTTTAGAAACTCAACAATAGTTACCTGATGTACTCTATTAGCCACTTGTAGATCAAAGTGAGGTAAATCTAGGACATGTAAAATTGTGACCAACTCCACCTAGTTAGGATGTAAATCTTATTTTTGGGGTATTTATTTAGGAGTTTCTTCTATAAATGGGACTTCTGGAGAGTCTTTTGTTGTTTCCTCTACTTCTTGAATAGTAGCTTGTGTCAATAAAGGAACATAAGCATCTTGTTGTGTTATGAAAGTAGGTACATATCTTTCTCCTTGATATTTGTGATACTCTATACCAATATGTAATAATCTCTCATAGGTCCATGTTTCTAATTTTGTTTCTTCTTCTTCATCATCACTTCTTTCATCAAAGATTGGACCATCTCTTGAAGTAGGGTTTTCATATTTGTTGTTGAAACCTAATCTTGTTTTGTCTTTGGTATTTCTGAATTCAATGTGTATAGGTTCAACAAGTCCTTTTCCTTTATCTCCTAAAGGTCCCTTCCCTTTATGTGCCATTTGTTTGAGAAGGTCATATCCTTTACCATACTTTTCTGGAGATATTTCCACATGTTTTACCTCATTTCCTTTATGTTCTCCTTTATAGAGCCAAGCCAAGACTGCTTTTTCATCCTCTTGAGAAGTAGAAGCTCAAATCATACCAGATTCTTTGTGAAAGTCTGGTTCTTTAGATGTTGTAGATGTTGTAGATGAGGAAGGTTTCCTATAAGATCTTGGAAACACGAGAAGTTCTGTTAATGATGGGGTCATGTCTAGCTTGCATTCTCCCATACTAGTTTCTTCAAGTTTTAGTGTCTTTCCAAAGCTTCTCATCACCATGTCTTTATTAGTTTCAGGTACAGATTCTTTTGGGACTTCCTTATTATGAGGAATCATACTATTTGCTTTAAAATTATTGCAAATGCAACTAGCATCTACAAGAATTGTTACTTCCACCCCATTATATGGGAATTTGATACATTGGTCGTAAGTAGATGGTACTACTTACATTTCATGAATCCAAGGTCTCCCAATAGTATTTTCTAGGCCAAGGGTAGATCTAGAACTTGACAAATCACATTTATTTCAATTGGTCCTATTCTGATTGGTAGAACAACGAGGCCTTTAGATGATCTTTCTTCTTCATTGTAAGCTTTGTTAGTTATCTTAATCCTTGAGTGAATGGTTTGTTCTGAAAGTCCCATGTCTTTCTAGTCTTCCATTTCCATTCTTCTTTTCTTCATTCATGCTTCTTTCTCTTCTTCCTAAGATCTTCGTGTCTTCTTGATTCTTTTCCTCTTATTATCTAGTCTATCTTCTTCTATTTTCATCTATTCTATCACTTCCATTCTTGATTCATCTTTTTCTAGAACCATGAATCTCAAATATCTTTTTATGGAACCTGGCTTGAGGATAGATGATCTTGAACTTATTGCTCTATTCAAAGATTTTTATCCCAACCATTACCTAAGTGATGAACTTATGAAACAAATATATAATAAAATGAGTGAATCAGCTACCTTTGCTCGGAACATGAAGATGATCTTGTCACAACTTTCTTCCAAACACATTTCATCCTATAAGTCATCTCATCATTCATCATCATCCAAACATTCTTCATCTTCTAAGTCTTCTCATAATTCTTCATCATCCAAGTCTTCTTCTTCTACTTCTTCCAAGAGTCATGACTCCCTTTTCAAGATATCT
>MU228452.1:2743684-2787017 GCA_018584345.1 Thuja plicata
TATATATATATATACCAAGTCATCTCTCTTAACCAAATATTACATAGTTGGCTCTCAATACAAAATACAATTAATAAAGTAAATATCAAATCCATAGTCGGCGCTCTTACATAATCAAATACAGATTATCAACAATCATAATCTATCTTAGCTTGTCAGGATTCCACGTCATACTCCCCAAATCATCGCTTTAGTTTAATTGTTCTGTATCATTGTTTTATTGTTGTTGTATGTCTTCATTTCACTATAACTCTCTGTAAACTTGACCAAAATCAAATCAATCTTAGATACAGGTCGTACATACCCCATAGTATATCCCTCTAAGCTCGCTTGTCTTAACTCGTCGGTCTCGATCTTTGATACCCAAAATATCTGGGTATTTATACTCTGTACTTAGTCGATTCCAGAATAGACTCACCAAAACTTAACAACAGATCAATCGATCAATATACCATATGTGTTGCAATAAATGACAACCAAAAAGTGAATCATAACACACAAAATTGATCACTTTCCAACAGTGGTAGCATGGATGTTGTAATGCAAGAAACTCAAACATCTCAAAGAAAAAGACCTAGTAGTAGGGCATCCGTAGGGGGGTCTTCAAATAATGTGGATTTAGTAGGGAAAACAACCTCTAACCCATTTGAGTGCCCTTCCCAAGCCCTCAAAAAGTTTTCAAAAGACACATTCAACCCCAAGAAACCTCTCCTTCAATTTTCCACAAGAGTAGACAAAGATAAGAACACAAATTTTGGGGGGCAGTAGGGAATGGTGTGCCATTTGTGCGACAAACATTTTTATGTCAACTACACTAGAGTTTATTTCCATCTTTTGTGGATAAGTCGTCAAGGGGTCAAATGTTGCGAAAGATAACAAAAACTTGAGGCAACTAGATTGCACATGGAGGGGGAGAGATTAAAATCAGGGACTTCAATAGAGAATGTTCAAGCTAGTATGCCTTTCACTCATCCTTCTCATAGGGAAGAAAGTGCCACACCCACTCCCACTTCTCATACTAAAGGAAAGGGAAAGAAGAGTAAATGAGATGTCAATTTTTTTTATTTTTTTTATTTTCAAGCAAAAGAGGTGGTTGAATCATCTATAGTTAAATTTCTTTTTGATCATGCTATACCATTCCATGTTTTACGTTCATCATATTTTAAACAAATGTACAAAGATATCTATGTTGTTGGTCCCTCATTTGTACCACCTAGAGAAGCAAAACTACACACCAACATTCTTGATAGAAAGTACTCCAAAGTGAGTATTTTGATGGAGGATATGAGACAAACATGGTTCAGGGATGGATGCTCAATTATTATGGATGGATGAACCGATAGCAAACATCGTCCACTCCTCAATTTTATTGTCCCTAGCATAGCATACTCTTATTTTCTTAGAGCTATAGATTGTTCAGGGGAAAGGAATGATGCAACCTTCTAATTTTAGAGTTTGAGAGATGTTATAGAATAGGTTGGACCCGCTAATGTTGTGAAAGTAGTCATTGATTCAGTCCAGATGTGTAAGTTAGCTAGATTGATGGTGGAAAGTGCTTATAAGCACATTTTTTTTACCCCATGTTGTGTACATGCATTGAACAACTCCTTGAAGGACATTGGAAATTTTGATTAGATAAAGGGAATGGTGTATGAGGCTAACGATGTGCAAATGTTTATTTGCAACCATCACACGCCTCTTGCATTGTTTAGGACATTTTCTAAGAAGGAATTCCTCAAACCCCTGGAGACTAGATATGCTAGCTACTTTATTTTGTTGGAGAGGATGCTTGAGGTATAGGAGAGCCTACAATCCATGGTGGTCAATGCAGAGTGGGGTAGATGGCATGAGTCTAGCACACCAAAGAGAAAACTTATTAAGTAAATAATCCTTGATGATGTCTAGTGGTCCACAATGAGGTAACAAAATTTTTATTGTTGATTTAATTAAATTAATTTTGATTTTGGCATTTGCTGATTCTATTATTTAAGAATTAAGAATTTTAAAATTTAAGGTGTTTCTAACTTGTAACTTGCTTGCACTTGCAGATACATTTTCTCCTTCGTTGAGCCTATTGTGTGGGTCATTATATATGTTGATAGTAACTCTCCTAACCTTTGACATATTTATGAAACCTTTGATAGCATGCTTGGGTGGATCAAGAAAAATATTCATAGCAAAGACCCTACTTTAGAATTTTATGAGGAGCATCTTAGGCCCATTGTAACGCGACGATGGAACTTTATGAACACACTGCTTCATATGGTAGCCTATGCTCTCAATCCCAAATGGTATGCACTGAGATCTGGGAGAGTGGTTCCATCTAGTGATGATGAGGTGATTCTCAAATCTAAAATTTTCAATTTAAGTTCCAAATAAAAAAGTAGAATTAGATCTCTTATTGTAAGAATTTGCATATAGCAATGAACCAAGGATTTGGAGGTCAAAGAATAGCAAAAAGACAAGAGAGATTATATGAACAAGAATAAGATGAATTCTCATTAATGATGCAATATGAAAATAGGATAAATTAGAGATGTTTTACAATGTAGAAGTGTATGCTTATATAGGTAAGGCAATAAGAGACCATGATAAGAAGTAGATAAGCTATTACATACACACGGTGGAGTCACATGTTCACCAAAGGTGGATCATCCTCCATTATGCAATGAAGTATGTGCAACATGTGATGAGGATGATAATGTGATATGTGCACTAAAGGTGAATCTCAAACATAAAGTGGAATGTTATAACAACTATCACCACCTAAAGGGGAATTTCTCTTACACCATGTGCTAAAATATGATGCAAACTCCTAGTTGTCTCATATGCAAACTACAATGTATGCATTATCCTAAATAAGCTTAAGTAAAGTGTAATTAGAAATATTTAATTACACCAACACCTCCCTTAAGTGCAACTTAGAGGAATGCACTTAAACTAACAATGCAAAATGACAATGCAAGATGGGTCTCGGTTACAAGGCCATGTTAGGTACCTATGTACAATATGAAAATAGAATGCAATAAATCTCTCATAAAGCAGAGAAAGGGAGAAAATATCATGGAACAAAAATCCCCTCGAAAAAGAGAGATGAAAACACACAAGATGCATGGATGGATGGAAGAATTAAAACCCCCCAAGGACTACATACATCATGTATATACAATCAAGTATCCCCCATAGGAAGGAAATAAGGAGACGTGATATCCTCCTCATAATGAAGAAAGTCCAATGTTGATGAAGTGTACCTGCAAACAAAAGATAATTCAATGCCAACAAGCCACGTGTCTAATACCAATTGTTAGGATTAGGTATACTGAGAGTGGGGGTGAATCAGTATTACAACACTTAAAATAAACTTTAAACCAATTCTATGTAAACCATAAGCATACTGAAATCAAAAGAACACAAACAAATAACAAAGTACTCATAACACCATTATTTGTTGTCAAGGAAACCCTGGCCAAGGGAAAATCCTGGTGGGGACGGTACCCACAAGCATGCACTAAAGTATAATGTCCATGTTAGGAGACCTAACCCTGTTGGGAGATGAATATTACATAGTACAATTCCTTGTTAGAGGAATAAAACCCTGTTAAAGGTATACAACACCCTGTTAGGAGCCAACTAAGCTTACAGCTCTTACAATATACTTATGTTACAAAGTGTTCTAAGTAATGAACAAAACAAGCATCTTCAATGCTTAAATAGTTCCATTCATAGCTCTTCACTGATCTCTGTCAACCCTCTTCTCTATCATCTGCATCTCTCATATCACATATTCCACCATCATACTTCGCTCAACAAAAAGTCTTCATATATATATCTTTATCATTACCAAGTCAGCTCTCTTAACCAAATATTACATAGTTGGTTCTCAATACAAAATACAATTAATAAAGTAAATATCAAATACATAGTCGGTGCTCTTACATAATCAAAATACAGATTATAAACAATCATAATCTATCTTAGCCTGTCAGGAGTCCACGTCATACTCCCCAAATCACCGCTTTAGTTTAACTGTTCTGTGTCGTTGTTCTGTTGTTGTCGTGTGTCTTCATTTCACTGTAACTCTATGTAAACTTTACCAAAATCAAATCAATCTTAGATGTAGGTCGTACATACCCCATAGTATCTCCCTCTAAGCTCGCTCATCTTAACTCATCGGTCTCGATCTTCAATACCCAAAATACCTGTGTATTTCTGCTCTGTACTTAGTCGATTCCATAATAGTATCACCAAAACTTAACTCCAGATCAATTGATCAATATGTCATATGTGTTGTCATAAATGAAAACCAAAAAGTGAATCATAACACACAAAATTGATCACTTTCCAACAATGGTAGCATGGATGTTGTAATGCAAGAAACTCAAACATCTCAAAGAAAAGGACCTAGTAGTAGGGCATTCGTAGGGGGGTCTTCAACTAATGTGGATTTAGTAGGGAAAACAACCTCTACCCCATTTGAGTTCCCTTCCCAAGCCCTCAAAGAGTTTGCAAAAGACACATTCAACCCCAAGAAACCTCTCCTTCAATTTTCCACAAGAGTAGACAAAGATAAGAACACAAATTTTGGGGGGCAGTAGGTAATGGTGTGCCATTTGTGTGACAAACATTTTTATGTCAGCTACACTAGAGTTTATTTCCATCTTTTGTAGATAAGTGGTCAAGGGGTCAAATGTTGCGAAACATAACAATAACTTGAGGCAACTAGATTGCACATGGACGGGAAGGCATTAAAATCAGAGACTTCAATAGAGAATGTGCAAGCTAGTATGCCTTTCACTCATCTTTCTCATAGGGAATAAAGTGCCACACCCACTCCCACTTCTCATACTAAAGGAAAGGGAAAGAAGAGTAAATGAAATGTCAATTTTGTTGATTTGTTTAATTTGCAATCAAAAGAGGTGGTTGAATCATCTATAGTTAAATTTCTTTTTGCTCATGCTATACCATTCCATGTTTCACGTTCATCATATTTTAAACAAATGTACAAAGATATCTATGTTGTTGGTCCCTCATTTGTACCACCTAGAGAAGCAAAACTACACACCACCCTTCTTGATAGAGAGTACTCCAAAGTGAGTATTTTGATGGAGGATATGAGACAAACATGGTTCAGGAATGGATGCTCAATTATTATGGATGGGTGAACTGATAGCAAACATCGTCCACTCCTCAATTTTATTGTCCCTAGCATAGCATACTCTTATTTTCTTAGAGCTATAGATTGTTCAGGGGAAAGGAAGGATGCAACCTTCTAGTTTTAGAGTTTGAGAGATGTTATAGAATAGGTTGGACCCGCTAATGTTGTGCAAGTAGTCATTTTTTCAGTCCAGATGTGTAAGTTAGTTGGATTGATGGTGGAAAGTGTTTATAAGCACATTTTTTGGACCCCATGTTGTGTACATGCATTGAACAACTCCTTGAAGGACATTGGAAATTTTGATTAGATAAAGGGAATGGTGTATGAGGCTAACGATGTCCAAATGTTTATTTGCAACCATCACACGCCTCTTGCATTGTTTAGGACATTTTCTAAGAAGGAATTCCTCAAACCCGTGGAGACTAGATATGCTAGTTACTTTATTTTTTTGGAGAGGATGCTTGAGGTATAGGAGAGCCTACAATCCATGGTGGTCAATGCAGAGTGGAGTAGATGACATGAGTCTAGCACACCAAAGAAAAAAATTGTGAAGTAAATAATCCTTGATGATGTCTAGTGGTCCACAATGAGGTAACAAAATTTTTATTGTTGATTTAATAAAATTATTTTTGATTTTGGCGTTTGCTGATTCTATTATTTAAGAATTAAGAATTTTAAAATGTAAGGTGTTTCTAACTTGTAACTTGCTTGCACTTGCAAATACATTTTCTCCTTCATTGAGCCTATTGTGTGGGTCATTAGATATGTTAATAGTAACTCTCCTAACCTTTGAGATATTTATGAAACCTTTGATAGCATGCTTGGGCGGATCAAGCAAACTATTCATAGCAAAGACCCTACTTTAGAATTTTATGAGGAGCATCTTAGGCCCATCGTAACGCGACGATGGAACTTTATGAACACACTGCTTCATATGGAAGCCTATCCTCTCAATCCCAAATGGTATGCACTGAGACCTGGGAGAGTGGCTCCATCTAGTGATGATGAGGTGATTCTCAAATCTAAAATCTAAAATTTTCAATTTAAGTTTCAAATAAAAAAGTAGAATTAGATCTCTTATTGTAAGAATTTGCATATAGCAATGAACCAAGGATATGGAGGTCAAAGAATAGCACAAAGACAAGAGAGAATATATGAACAAGAATAAGATGAATTCTCATTAATGATGCAATATGAAAATAGGATAAATTAGAGATGTCTTACAATATAGAAGTGTATGCTTATATAGGTGAGGCAATAAGAGACCGTGATAAGAAGTAGATAAGCTATTACCTACACAAGGTGGAGTCACATGTTCACCAAAGGTGGATCATCCTCCATTATGCAATGAAGTATGTGCAACATGTGATGAGGACAATAATGTGATATGTGCACTAAAGGTGAATCTCAAACATAAAGTGGAATGTTATAACAACTATCACCACCTAAAGGGGAATTTCTCTTACACCATGTGCTAAAATATGATGCAAACTCCTAGTTGTCTCATATGCAAACTACAATGTATGCATTATCCTAAGTAAGCTTAAGTAAAGTGTAATTAGAAATATTTAATTACACCAACACCTCCCTTAAGTGCAACTGAGAGGAATGCACTTAAACTAACAATGCAAGATGGGTCTCGGTTACAAGGCCATGTTAGGTACCTATGTACAATATGAAAATGGAATGCAATAAATCTCTCATAAAGCAAAGAAAGGGAGAAAATATCATGGAACAAAAATCCCCTCCAAAAAGAGAGATGAAAACACACATGATGCATGGATGGATGGAGGAATTAAAACCCCCCAAGGACTACATACATCATGTATATACAATCAAGTATCCCCCATAGGAAGGAAATAAGGAGATGTGATATCCCACTCATAATGAAGAAAGTCCAATGTTGATGAAGTGTACCTGCAAACAAAAGATAATTCAATGCCTACAAGTCACGTGTCTCCCCTTAGGAAGAAAAAAATACACCATATGATGAAGAAGCCAATCCATGTCAAAATGGAAGGAGGGTGGAAGTCTCCAAATATGCATCTCTGGAGACTTAATAGGTATCTCCAAGCTCAAAGAATCGATCACATCATCAAATTGAACCATGAAATGTGACAAACCAAGTGAATGAGAAGAATCAAGAATACAAATCTCCAAAGAAGGTGAAGATGTATCTCCAACTCCAATTGTGATGTAGTTGTCATCAAAGAGATGAGAAACCCCCTCAAGTATGTCACCCAAATCTGCACTATTATACTCAACAAACAATGTTGAAATGACATCCAAGTAGAAGATTTGAAGCTCTGTGATCATCATGTTGAATAGTAGAACTCAAGTCTAAAGAAGCAGGAGGTGGAGGAGTAGAAAGCTCAACACTTGTCTCAAGAACACAATGATTCAAGTGTCCAAAATTCTCCTCACATACATAATTCACCCTTGGTAGAAGGGTGGTACGTCATGAACATCATCATCATTATCAACAAAATGTGAAAAGGAATTCAAGCGTGATGCATGATCAACAACTCCCATAGCTATGACATCTCTAATCTCTGTCCCTAATGAAGACATAATCAGGAGTGAACTCAACAATTTTACATTGTGCACCATGAGTAATTTGATAAATAGAAAGGATATTAGTGGTCAAGGATGGTACACAAAGAACATCATTAAATGTCACCTCTGCCATAGGAATAGAACCCTTCCCACAAACCTTCATGTATGTGTTGTTACCCATCAATATATTAGGAGAATTACAAGGCTCAATAGAAGAAAACGCATCCATAGAAGATGACATATGATGTGAAGCACTTGAATCAAGAATCCATTTACCTTGTTCAAGATGTGTGGAAGCCATGAGTGCTTGACCTTTACCTTTATCCTTGGTTGATGGTGTAGATGAAGAAGGTGCAAAATTTGATAAAGAAAGAAGTGGAGAGACTAATGAGGGCAGCTTGATGTTGTGCTTTTGAAGAATGTGAGTGAGTTCATCAATCTTCTTATGGAAACATTTATGCTCATTATGTCCCTCATTTTTACAATATGCACATTTTACCCTCTTCCCTCTAGATGATTCCTCTCTTGAAGAGGACTTGGATTCAGAAGTGTTCCGTTGGAAGCCTTTGGAGTGGAGTCATTTGCAAGAAGTAAATGATGCTTTGAAGACTTCGATTGACCCATGTGTGCCAACTTTGCTTGTTCCCTTGTGCGTTGAGCTGCAAATTCATCAAGAGAGGGCATTTTGTATGCACTACCAAGATCATCCATAGTAGCATAGAATGTAGAAACAAAAATTGAATATCCAGGACCTAGCTTGGAAAGAATAATTAAGATCAATTGTTCATCCTCTTTAGTAATGCCACAATTAGAAAGCTCAAATCTAATAGAATTGAACTTAGAGAAAAAATTCTTAAATATTTTCAAAATCACTAGGATTTAGACCTATGAGCTCATTCTCCAATCTAAATTTTCTCATTCTATTAGGTTTACCAAAGAGCCCCTCCATGGTTTTCCAAGCATCATGAGGATGCGCGCAAGATGCAATATGATATAGCAAATCAAAGAGATGGGCCATCTAAGAAAGCCAAGTGTTTTATCCCTTTGATCAAACCATTTTCTCCTTTATGCAACACTTGTGAGTGGTTAAAAGTGATTCTATGCAATCCAACTTGCAACAACTGAATAGAAAGATTTTTCCATTCATGATAATTATATGGAAGGAGGGTTTTGATTTTTGAAAAGTCCATAATGCAAGCAAAGAATGACAGAATACAATTGATAACTCCTTCAAATCACGGATACAAATTAGAAAACTAAAATCCAATGATCAACCAAGTGCATATATGGTCCCAAAATGGCCTATTTATGAAAGTGATATCACTGCAAACTGATATAAGATTTGGAAAAGTAGATTAAAAAATCATGCACTTTCAAAAAAAATTGCACCTGAAAATATTACCATATGTGCCCAAACGAAGCCTCGGAAGTTGCAAAAAGTAGGATTAGACAGGTATAGTCGTGCAAATCTACAATTTTTAATCAATTTGACCACCAAAATCATAAATTAGTGCCACTACTAGAAAATTCAGGAAATTCTACCCTAAATTAAAAAAATAATACTCAAAAAAAGGATTTGAAATGAGCAAGATATGGGTGTTTGAAGTTAGATTGCAAATTCAAAAACTCCAATGTGAAGGGGAGAAATTTCAAACCCATGATGATATCATCAAACCAACAAATTAAAGTTGGCAGCCATATGATCGTCGCCTCAAAACACCAGTGACCTTGTTTTGACGTGCAGACACCCGTCAAGTTTATGTTACCAGGAACTGGCGTGTCACAGAAAATCGAAGCTAACTGGGCTATCCTGACAGTTGTGGCGGGGAGTCGGTGGTCTATGTGGCGGCCTCTGATTGGTCAGCGCTAGTTTGATGTGGCAGATCTGCGTTGCGAGAGTGGCACATGTCTTTTCTATTGAAGCGGGTCGTGAGTGTGGGAATTGCCTTGCATAGAGAGGGTTGGGATCGCTGCGGCCTTGGGACTTTTTAGTCCCACATGTGCGGTGTGGGTATGATGGTGCCCTTTTTATTTAAGCATCTACAAATAATAAGTAAAACATCAGTCATTGTTATTAATGTCGCTGATGGGATACGAAGGCGGGAGTCGAGATTTGATGTGTGAGGCTGAAATATTTGTTGGGGGTCGGGATGTGACTGCCTGGTGCCTTTAGGTTGTTGTTGCCTAATTCTGGCAGATGTCTAACAAATAACACGGAATTAAAATTTTGCCAACTATTATGTTGCCCAAAAATTTGTAGGATAAAATATTGAAAAAAATATTTTATATTCTATTCTTTTACTAGTATGTTGCCGAAAATTTTGTAGGATAAAATATTGAAAAAACAAATTGCGAATGAAATATGAATTCGCACAAAAACAATTTTTTAACGGTTGTATTGTGCTTGCACAGTTAGGTCATACGACTTGCTTGTGTAAAAAAAAAATTGCCACAAATTTAACTTTCGTCGAATATGGATGAATTTATAGGCGATTTTCACCGAAATAGCCTCCCGAACGCGATAGTGAGGTCAGATCCGACCCAAAATGCTAGTCCTCGTATCTGAAATATTGACCTCCAATGCATGCACCAAGAATTCTCCAAATAGGCTATCCAAGACGCTCCAATGGCTCTAATACCATGTAAGAATTTGCAAATAGCAAAGAACCAAGGATCTAGAGGTCAAAGAATAGCACAAATACAAGAGAGATGATATGAACAAGAATAAAATGTAATCTCATCAATGATGTAATATGAAAATAGGACATATTAGAGATGTTTTACAATGTAGAAGTGTTCGCTTATATAGGCAAGGCAATAAGAGACCATTATAAGAGATAGATAAGCTATCACCTACACAAGGTGGAATCACATGTCCACCAAAGGTGGATCATCCTCCATTATGCAATGAAGTATGTGCAACATGTGATGAGGATGATAATGTGATACGTGCACTAAAGGTGAATCTCACACATAAAGTGGAATGTGATAACAACTATCACCACCTAAAGTGGAATTTCTCCTACACCATGTGTTAAAATAGGATGCAAACTCCTAATCATCTCGTATGCAAACTACAATGTATGCATTATCCTAAGTAAGCTCAAGTAAAATATAATTAGAAATATTTAATTACACCAACACTTATGATTATCTCTTCATCATTTAATGTGTTTTTTTTTGTTCAACTTAGGTGGAGGGCTTCTTTTAAGGCCCTTGCTAAAATGTACAATAGAGATGATGCTAGTAAACTTCAAGATTAGTGGCTTGCATTCGCCAATCTTCGTGGTCCAACATTTGGTAGACCAAAAACAAGGACAGATAGAGATACATTAGCTCAAACTGACCCTATTGGATGGTGAGCGTGGCATGGTAGGGATGCCCCTGAGTTGAGAATACTTGTCGTTTGTCTTCTTTCACAAGTTGTCATTTCCTTTGTTGCAACGAGTAATTGGTCCACATATAGCTTCATTATCCAATGAGTCAAGAGGAACAATCTTACCTCTAGATGATCAGAGAAGTTAATGGTTGTTCACAATGCATTGTAACTACAAGATCGATAGAGTATTGAGTATCGTCAAACTCCAGCTTTACAATGGGATGTCAATCCCATGGATGCTATGCAAGTGGAAGAGGATGACACACCTCTAGTGCTGCTTGGGGTTCCATTGGATGAGGAAGACCCTCATCCTACCAACGACAACAATATATTTGCATATACATTATTGATTGTGATTATTATGGACAGCTAATTGTGGAGTTGGACTTCTATGTTATTGTTTACTATTTCATATTTTAGTCATAGACTTATAATAATATGTCTATTGTTTACATTTCAATATTTTATATCATATCGTTCATGAAACTCAGAGCCTTTGGACATTTTTGTTGTGTACGCTATATTTTGACAATGAAAGCATTTGAGTTTTGTTAATTTGGTATGTATCAAGCTTCTAAAATGTCTACGGTGAATGGTTTATTAATATTATGATATGCATATTTGAAATATCTCTATATAAAAATTCTCCTATTTTTTCAATAGTCGTCCCCTATATCCCTAAAAATTGGCCTTGAACTGTACCCATACCGGAAACACATCCCTATCCCCTGAAGCATTACTGCCCCTAAAACTTTGTGGAGCATAGCATTGAAGAGTATGTGAGCAAGGGCATTAAACAGTATACTGTGGTCTACAGATACCAGACACAATCTGGATTCTAGTACAAGTTCGACCAAATGATGACAACTGTTAGGGTCACCATTATCGTGATCGGAACTTGATTCTTGTCATCAGTGTTGTAAGGCATCCAAATTGATGAATTAGCTTATTGATTGTAAACTGTCATTGGTTAAAATTTATCTGTTCATGAGGCTAAAATAAAAATACTTTTCCCCAACAAAGACCACAAGTGCCACTTTTGTTGATGGATAATAGCATATGACAGTCATTATATCACACAATATAACAAACACTACACTGACAAGTCAAATTTAAAAATAGTTGGAAATGCCTCACTTTTCAGATTATAGCACAACTCCCCGTCTCCCAAAATTCAACCACAGAATAATATCTTAAAAGCAAGAAGAAAAAAATTAATGAAGAAGTTTACCAGGTAGGATTTGTTGTGTGGAGCAAATGGATTATATCTTCTTGCTACTCAACACAACCATCCTGGTCATGCTTTACTGGAATATAGTTTCATATAAATCTCAAAAACAACAATTGTAAATTTGTAATAGGTGGCTTATATATTTAAATAAGCTTGTCCCCATTATAAAACAATATAATGAAAATAGTATAACCCCCACAATAGGCACTTCAAAATAAATCCAACAAATGTCAGTTTGGAGCAGACACAAGCTGCAACTTCCAGGATACTCTCATCGACCCAAAACTAGATCATGGCTCGGTTTGGACAAAAGGAACATTAAATACCTTTTAACTAGCCCACAAAAGATCATTTTGGACTTCAACACAAGCTACATTTTTGTCATTGCACAACCATGTGTGGGATTCATATTGTTGTAACAAGCACATCAAGTTTTTCATCAATGCCCCTGAAATTCAAACCTCTAATATATTGATTATAACATGTAGAACTTTGCAATTTGCTATAACAGAGCAGTACCATTTCAAAATGAAATCTAAAAATTCTTGAGTGATTCAGGGCATATCATTGTCAAACTTGCGCTGCAAAAAATCCTCAACTCACACAATACAAGCATTCAGCACACGTGTGCAGTTCATTATGAAAATGCTTCAGTATCCAAAAATGCCTAGTTTCCTCTGAAATTCACCAACACAGGTGTTTACACAATCACACATTCTCTGAAGGAAAAAATCTAATACGCTGATGGTGAGATCACATCATCAATTTTTAAGATCATCTTGACCACCTGTGTTGCAAGTAAAATCTGTTGTTTCTTGCCAATTAGAGTTTCAAATACATTTTGCTCCATCATGTCATTTGTTCCAATATCATTACAATCTATTCCCAAGTGAGGGTTATTTTTCTGCAAGCAAATAATCATTCACAGAATCAGACAAGTCAACCTTTCATTCGAGTTAATCTTTCCAATTAAATTAATTATGATAACAAGCAAATTCCCAAATATGTATTGTTGCATTGACATAGCTCCAAACCAATAATTGCACCTCTATAGCCATATGATTCGTAATACAAATGAAAAATAGCCATTACCTTGATCTGTTGAACTTTAACTGCCGTCAAAGTATCAATGGGTTGCAGTCCACTATTTTCTGCAAGAGCCATTGGTACAGCATCAAGGGCATCTGCAAATGCCCGAACTGCATACTGCATTGGATAATAGGCCATTAACATTAGACTACTCAAAACCAAAAAGTCAATGATACAAATTATAAGTTTTTGCACTAAAAAGTTGTAGTCACAGCGGAATATGAAACCAATGCAACATCGTATCAGACTATATATGAAGTTCCAAGATACCTAAAAGGATAAGGATAGTTCAACTGTACAAGTATAATAAACCTACTTGTTCAACTCCTGGAATCTTATCAGCAGCAGCTTCTACAGCCAGGGAGCATGAAATTTCAGCTGATCCACCACCATACACAATTGAGTTGTTACGAATCAAGTTGCGGGCTACGCATAGTGCATCATGAAGACTTCGCTTTGTTTCCTCAATCATCATCTTGTTTCCTGAAACCATAAAAATAAAAGACATTAACTCCGGATACCCTAAATCATAAAAGGTACGAGATCAAATTATATATTTTTAAACTTCTAGTTTATTTACAAAATGCTTTTTAAATTATCAGAGCAATAGAGAACACAACAAAACAGATTAACAAATCTTAATCCCAGGAAAGAAAGAATAGATATCATCTGTTGATGACCATCAGAAAGTACTTATTATGTGTACATAAATGTTCCGTCATCCTTTGGGTGTTGTATATGGCATCTCTTAACTGTTTTCAAGAAGACAAGTACGAACAAAACATATAATTACTAAAGCAGAAGTTTCACTTGAATGATACCTCTGGGAGTGTAACAATTGATTGAATGATTCTGAATAGTAAAGCAGTTGACCGCCTCCAAAAAGAAGACTCCAGTACACTTTGACTGAAGGAAATGGAAGGCATCATCAATGGTCTCATTAACAGACATTAGTCTGCACCTTAAAATCCAAAGCTATAATATGAATTTTATAGCAAACCAAAGGTCACAGCAAGGATGAGGAACTTACCCAAAGATTTACTAGAGTTGCACTTACCCAACCCCAATTTGCTTCTGGACAATGGAGGGCATTAGACATGTGCACTGATGAAGATAGTAGAGGATCTCAAATGACAATATGCCTTGGCTGGCACATATATCAGAGTTTCCAATGCTTGTCATTCGTGTTATTTAGGATCACAGAGGAACTGAACTAATTACATTCTGGTTTATTTAGCCAAGCATAAAATGGCAGAATAATCTAGTTTGTTGACTTTTGCTTAATTTCTTGTATGACAAGTACTTATCTAGTATTTGTTGACTTTTTGCTTATTCTCTGGTATGACGAGTACACTTCATGAGGCACAATAGATTAGGATATGAATAATGAAGATCCTTCTGTGGACCCCACTTTGGCATCGGTATCATCCATCTGAGTAACTATAAGCCCAGACTCGCACATAATACTCCAGAATAAATAGTATCACCACTCCATCAATGCCTACTCATGTTAAATAAATAGTATGGAAAACAAAACTGCACTACTCCAGAACACTCTGCACAGCATGGGTATGGAGTTATACTTTCTACATATGATGCCAGTTTAAGTACTGGTTCAGGGTTCAGGTTTGCAAGCCTGGTGGAAATAAATTCTCATGTTTGGTACAACTGGTTTCACCCATACTATATATATAACTGTGTGTGTCAGCAGCAAGGTAGGTGTTGAGGTTCAGGGTTTGAATTTACTTGTATGACTGTCATAAAAATTCCCAGGTTCATTATAGCTGGGTTTGGCCATATATAATGTCCCGTTCTAGAATTCCTTATTTTTGCTTAAAATAAATATCCCATTCTTACAATTAATTATTAATATTATTTTATCCTTATACTATACTTTTGATATGTATTTCACATTTACAATTTATAATACTACTTTAAAAACATAAAACTTACTTGCTTGGATATCTGCTGTAATACTTTTACATTTTGCAGCTATTTCCTTGTATAAATGTCTTGCAATATTTCTGCTGAAGTTAAGGAGTTTACGTCCACTAACTTTATGAGGAAATTAAGGGTTTTTGTCTTTGAATTTCTGATCTATGTTTCATACTCAAAATTCATGAATCTTTAATTAATATTCCATGTGGGAAACATAAAATAATTATATCTGCTGGATTGCACTTCCTTCCCCTAAACTTATCTTCTTATATACCCCTATTCTTTAATGTTCAGAATGCCTGGGATGCCTCTTGACTTTTTAGTTAATATTTATATATTCTTGTTTGAAGGATATCACAAATGCTCAATAATTGCTTTATTATAATTTCTAACTATGGATTGGCTATCTTTTTAAGACTTGCTGGGATTGATGGGTAGTTTGTTTAGTTGGGAATGTTTGAAAGTGTGTGTGGGCATGACACCCTGTAATTATGCAACAACAAAAAATGAAGACATGAGTGACAGTGCTATAGATAATTGATAATTCAATATCAAATATCGAATAAATACAAAAATACAATCACTAATCTTCAGGAGCATCAATGCCATCAGTTGGTTCATTTGAACCACAAGCAGCCACAGTGCCACTCCTACTAGCTGCATCGTACATGGGAGCCTACTCGTCCTCTAAAGAAACCATCACGAGCCATGCAGCAGAATCATCCACATCAGCACATTCTTCATCACCCCCTATGTATGCTCAACTTGCTTATGTGATGGGACACAAATTTGAATGCATATAGACCAACTCCTGTTTTTGTTTGCAGCCAACAAGTTGTCCTTAACAAAGTGGATAAAGGAATGTGTACTCCAGTTCCACTCAGTTGAAGAACTCGCAACTTGTTGAAACTGGGAACAAAGTCAATACAACTTTTGGAATTATACAATGGAATAATAATTGACAAATAAACGTACGAACGTTGTTTTTTAATTATAAAAGGATATTTGTGATAGAAAACTGGTTGCAATAGTCTAGTAAACAATGCCTTCATCATGTTGGTACCACCATGCATGAGCATCTTGCCAGTACTTGTCTAGAAGTACACCAAGACTGTGATTCCTTGAAGTTATACATATTAACTGACCTCCAAAATGTACAATGATTAACTTACCCTTTACAATTAATGATCAACTTCACCCTAGATCAACCTCACCCTACTAAATGATACAGTTAACCCGATGATCCATGACCATTTAATCATTCAGGTTAATGTATATCTCACCCTTTAAAATTATTGATCGACTTCACCCTAGATCTACCTAACCCTAATAAATGACAGCTAAGCCAATGATACATGACCTTTCAATCATTCAAGGTAATGTATATCTCAATCGACTTCCATAATGGATAACTTGAGTCTACTTGTTGACACCTCGTATCTTCATAACGTGTCTGAATGCACAGTTCTTAACAAAAAAGAATGTTTTGCAGCATTCTGTCCCTAACTGATAATCTAGAAGTTTTAGAATGGAGTACACACCTGAGAACAATATATTAGTTTATCTGCATACACATGGCACCTCGCCTCTAACCCCACTGAAAACAAATAATCAATAGTAGTTTTTTGTTGTCCAGGAATGGCATGAAAGAAGCAGCATTCTTGTACTAGTATATTACTAACTAAGCAAACAATGGAAAAAATAAGCTTTCCTGATTGCATTCACTTAAAAACAATCCAAAAGAACCTACCGCCACGAATAAATACAGTAACAGCTTTTGAATTTGCACAGTGTTCTATGTATAGCATTCGATCCTTAGTTGTTCCAAATGCTTTCTCCCTCACAAGTCCAGCCTAAATGGAAATAATTACCAAAAGAAGCCCCAATTAGGAATTGAACTTAAAAGAACTATTTTGAGCTATTCAGCTCAGAATGTAGCCAAAGCAGATGCACCACAACATTACACTATTAGACTAAACGGAAAAACTACAAGTATCACACAATTTCAATGCAACCTTAATAGCAAACAATACCTTCCCTAACTTCTCCGATGTCAATTCCTGAAACCTCGGAACTATTCGTCCACCTGTAAATGTGCAAGAAAAATTTGTCTTTCAAAGAACATAAATATGACACAAACCCAGCATATTCAATTCCTGATCTATCTATAGCCATGTGAAATAACGCATTCAGCATTATATGTCATGAGAAAAAAACAATATTCACACATTTATAGTCAGACCTGTTGCAATTGCAATCAACTCCAGTTCCACTCCACCAACCCATCGCACTGCTGGCAAGCCCCGGTGCATCAGCAAATGATTTGCCTCGTCATCAAAACCCCATTGACAAATGACAAGAGTTGCCCCTACATCCTGCCACAAATTGCATATATACCAGTAAAGCTTTTTTCAACATATACTAAAATACATCTTGAATCTTAGTTACATTCAAATTGACTGAACTTTTAAAAACATGCTAGCAAATATTCTGCAACCACAAAGATGTGTCGGCATCTATTCCTTTGAAGCCCATGATGAGCAAATTGACCAATAGACCATAATCTTATCATAACCATGAGTGTAAACCACTACTACGGATGTAAACGTGCAACAAACAGTATGCCCACTGGTAACAAAGAGTAGGCCAAAAAAAATCTGCGAGGCATTCACACCAAATAGATATACAAGTCAATGATCATTCTAGGGAATATATCTCACCAATTCTGGGGGAATCAGGATTATTGTGACCAAAGTAATTAATAGGAGTATGACATATCTTTGAATATGGAAACAGAAAAGATGATAGGACACAACAAAGCTAAGGAAAGTATGAGAAGCTAGGGCACAAATAAGGGTACACAAAAGCGTCATAATCAATGCATATAAGCAAAAGCTTTGGTGCCCAGGAACACTCCTTAATATTAAGACCCAACTGATTCAAAATTTGGCATTTAACACGTCAATCAGAATCCTGAGAGCGTTACCGAACTAACAATCGTATGTATATAACCTGGTCAGAAATCCTCTTACAACACAATCTCTCCAAATACAAGTAGGATGTGGTAATTTACCTACACGTGAGTTAGTAATCTCTATCAGCCAATCATTGTTATAATGGACATCTGGCCAAATCCTGTGGCCAGTAATGTTGAGCCAATTTCACACGCACAAGATACCTTGCAACACAGGCAACCCAAAGTCTAGACGTGGGAGGTGATTGCTAATGAATGTGTATCAAGGAAGTTCATAAAGATGGACTTGGGAACAAAAAATCTGTTCTTCCAAGAGATCAGCAGCCTATCCTAAATCTTCCTGAATTTGAGAGGAGGCCAAGCTCAACCTAGTCCATTATCAAGATAAGTAGGGAAATGATATGAGGAGTAACAAATGGACTAGCATAGGTGAGTAGAAGTAGCATTGGCAATAAATAAGGGCCTCGTAGATAAGGGGCCTGAATTCAAGATAATGTATATCCAAGAAGTATTGTCAACAGTCCTGTTGCAACACGAGCCCTCCAAAGATAAGTAGCAAGTGGTGATTGCCTGCAAGAGTTTGTAATCCTATCAGCCTGATCATTGGTCTTAAATATGCCTGGCTGAATCCTGCAGCAAGTAATGTTGAACGATTTTCATATGGATAGTGTACACAGAGGGTACTTGCTTGTGCATGGCTATCAAGGAAGTTCATAAAGATGGATTTAGGAATAAAATCCATCCTTGCAATAGATTGGCAGGCTACCCAAGATCTTCCTGTATTTGAGAGGAACCCAGGCTCAACCATGTCAAATATCAAAGTAATTGAGGAAATGATCAAGATGAGTAAAAAATAAAAAACTAAAGAGTTTTCAACAGTCCTCTAAAAAAGTTCTGAGCTCCAAGTATAGCTGAGTTTACCACTGGCAATTCTGATGCAGCTGCCACAGAAAAGAATGATACTGGAGCATAAAAGAAAACCATTGCAGAATGAATAAAAAAATATAATATATCCAGAATGGACATCTGACGTTGTCAACAATTGATTTGCAACTACATTATCAATGTGGTGTGAACATATCTACATAAAATCTGATGATTTCTCAATCTCTCTCTATGAAAGCTGTCTCAAATTCAAATAATAAAGTAAGGGGAATGAAGATTAAAACTTCAAGATAAATGAATTGGGAGACTTAAATAGTGAATGATTTAAAAAGACTAAATCAAGGAAAACATCAAGAAGCACCGTGTTGAAATTAAATTATATCCAGCTACTAAATGAGTTCAACCCACTTTCATTTGTGATAAGTTACAAATATTCGGACAAGCACATTATTACATCGGTAGAGATCAGAATAATCCAACATTGGATCAAAAGTTCTAGGTCTGTATCGAATAGAAATGCATTATACACAACAATCAAATGTGAAATCACCCATGTCATGAAATAATATAGGCAAAAGTAGAAAAAGTGCTCTACAATCATATCACAACATTGAGAAATTACTGTCTCAAGGGTTCAACCATAACACCATGTCTCATTTCAGGGATAAATGTAAAACAGATAAAAGAGACTGTTGCTTTTAAGGATAATACATAATTGAAAATTAAAATTAAATGTATTCATCATACAGCTTGAAAAAAAGACATAACTAAACAGGGACCGTTTATTATTAAAAATGTAAGAAATTGTCTTTGAGACTTAGGCTACTTTGCAAGTGTGTTTTTTATAAAGATTTGTCAAAAGTGACATCTCATTGATATCAGCTAGCAATCCCAGCTAACAAAGTGACAAAACTATGGTAGAAGGGAATTCCAAAAGACTATTCAACTATAGTCTATAGACAACGATATTATCAAAATAGAAATAGCATGGTGCATACACTTTTTGTTAAATTATAAAGTAAATTCAACACTAAAAAACTAACAGATAAGATTCTGAAGCAAGAAGACAGATCTCAATTACCTTACACCTCTGAACCATATCATCAAAGTACTGTCTTTCCTGCCCACGTAAAGCTTCAAACTTCTCAACTGTATCAATGTCAACCTTATACTTTGTCTTAGGCTTTGGTGGCTCAAAAGGACATGTCAAGATAGCTATCTTTGCGTCCTCAATTCTTTTAGGCATTTGTGGATGACTCATATCTTTGTCAATAACAATGCCTTCAACCAGCTCTGTATCTTCCAGCCTTCCACCAACTTTTCCTTCAACTTTAATCAAATCTAAGTTTACATCCTTTCTTTCCAAATCTGCAACAGCAAGAACTGCTTTGACAGCAATCTCTGCTAGCATGCGTTTGCATCTGTTAACACTGCATCAAAGAAAAAAACTTCAATACAAAAAATTCGACATTCAGAAGAATTGGGTGTTATCATAGTTGTAGGTAGGACGGAACTTATTCTTTGTGAAATGAGCATACAAATTGATACGGCGTCAGTATCTCCAAATCTCAAAACAAGTCAATTGGAAATTCGAATCACGTCCAAAATTTAATTAAATTTACTCCAGAGTTTAGTAAAACCAAATTTGCAAACATGCGTGCAATTAAAATATTTACAATTGATTTTGTACCAATATTTTTTCCTTCGTAGAGCACTTCACTAAGCTATTGCACACTGCTATGTAAAACAGGAGATAGGGCATTCTACTTAAGGGGGAGTATGTACTCAATTATTGGCAGAGCTAGATCATTGTTGCTAGTCTTGCATATTAAGTGTATAGAATATGGTCACCCTCGATGTTCCTCTGTGCATCTGCTATTAATTATTTGAAACTGATATAGAAAAAATGTGGATCGTTGTCTTGTTGTTTTCAGGGATTTCATTTAACTTGCTTAATTACATGACTGTGAAGAGGCCTAACATGTAAATCCAGAAAGGAGCAGTTAGAGTCAAGAAGATGAAATAGAAGAATCGACAAAAGCCCAACGCAGTTCTACCAGATGTTATAAGGTGCGACTGGAATTCTTAAATGACCTGTGGCCAGCATTTGAGTTACATGATGATTGCAAACAGTTAAATATCTGAGCAAACTGAAATTATCACTACCCTTTGAATAATATCATTTTCACAAACTAAATGGAAATCAAAAGGTAAGAGTAGCACCCAGAATGCAAACAGAAAAGTTCAAAGAAGCCCATGTTTATACAATTCAAATAAACTTACATCTTTGAAGAGAGTGTTGTCATGCATGTCTGCACAAGAGGTTCCACATTGTTCAAACTAAACTCAAACTTTTGAGCAATATGATCTAAATGTTCCACTGCAATCTTTGAGGCCATTTCATAACCCTCAGCAACTCTTATGGGATGAATCCCTCGTTCTAAAAGTTGTTCTGCCTGCTCCAATAGTGCACCCGCTGTGACAACCACACCAGTTGTTCCATCACCAATTTCATAGTCCTGACTCCGAGATAATTCTACCATCAATTTGCCAATTTGATTCTCTACATCCATCTGCTCCAAAATTGTTGCACCGTCATTTGCTGTTATACAGGTATATGCATCATTTATAATATATAGAGAGCAGCAAGAACATTATCACACATTCATCTAATAAATGAATAGCCTTCTCTCTCCAAATCAAATGTACTCCACCTTAACATACATCTTAATACAGTTTAAAGCTGGGTATCTGTTTCATATTAACAAATCAATTATACAAAAAATATGAAAAAACAAGGATAATCTTAGAAGAAAGAAAAAGATGGTGCATCACAGTATTCATTTACCCTTTAACTCAATACCAATAAAAATAATTATGATAATAATTAAAAATGTGTCTAACATGTCAGCACAAATAAATTCTAAGTATTTCTTCGTAAATGTGGCAAGTAAACACAGTTTTGTATAGTTACATGTTGCTGTTGATATAATATTTTAATGCAACTAAATAGATGAACCTATAATTTTTTGTGGTAATGTTGGAGTACTATCCTCATAGAATGCAACAGAATAATCATGATGGTTCGACCTGAATAAGTGTGAATGATATGGCTTATGAATTTATAACTGCAATAACTTGGACTCGGCATCAGATACTAAAACCCAAGATATTTCAAATCCAATTATTGACATATAAAGATGCTCAACTCTGGCACATGCAACGAGACCACTGGCACAAGAAATATTCACAGTCTATCATCTGGGAACAGGAAATGGAAGGACCGCAAGCAATTGACAATACCCACCTTGGACCTTCAACCATGTCCACACTGCACACTACCACTGCCCACATGTGTGCAACTGAACAATTAGTCAATGTGACACTAAATTTCTTCTAAAGTTGAAAGAAAGAACCAAGCAAAAGAATATAAACAATAAAAACATCCCTCGACACCAAAGGCCTTATGCAATCAGGCTTTGAAATAATCCTTCATCTCAGGCTAAGAGTAATGAGAGGAAAGGACTACTTTGGCATCCCATATTATATATATATACATAAAAGATCCATGATTAATGCCCTTGTAAAGTCCATTGGTCAACACTAGACCCAATAAGTAGACATCAACAAACATCAGCCTGTAATATATTAGTATGCCATACTTTCCTTAATTTCTAATAGAAATTTTTATCTACTGTCCAGAATCTCTCAGTGATCTCTACCTAGACGAGTAATTGAACAAGAAACTACTCTTGAGGTGTATGATTGTAAAAGACTACATTCACTGCTACAAAAAAAAGGCGAATGTATCAGCGTTGGCAAGTCATGCAACAATTAAGCTTCAACCAAAAAGGAAGAGCCAAATTCCCCCCTTTGGCAGGAAAAATCAATCAACACAACAAATGTTCAATCCATGCATGCACATTGTTCCTATATCTAGATCAATGGACAATGGTTTAGTAACTAGATGGCATACACTGTTGCAGTGATCAGTCAACTAAAATTCAACTGAATTCGCAGCACACAAAATTAGAGACATGTTGATGTGCGTTTTATGACCCACCAACAGTAGAACAAAATATTGCGATATCTTATCCTCTCTTGATCAAAATGGTTTGTATGCTAAGATTGCGAAAGATCACACAATAAATTCAAGGTTCTTTTTATATCAGTTCTTGACTGTGGATAAGCTCAATGGTAAATGTGATATGCTGCTTATCACAAGGGCCCTTACGTTTACATTACTCAAGACAATTTCGAATGATACTGGATGTGAGAGCTGTCAGAAGATATGACAATAGAGTACTTTTTTGGGGTTTTCACTAATATGCAGAAAGTTAAGATAGTAGGGTTCAGGAATTATATTATACTCCTAAGGGTAATGGCATCAATAAATACTGTGTTGATGGACAAATTCCAAAATAAACAAGCTCTGCTTTGCCAAGATTAACTACAACACTGCAAGAACTAGCGCAATCTTCAGTGGGTTATGCAAAAGATTTTCATACCACAATGAGCACCATCAAAATGAACAATGCACATTGAATGATAGAAGTTAAGCATCCATAAAAGTGAGGGCTCAGGTTAACTTTGCACAACAGCTTACAATCAGCAAACCATCAAAAGTATGAGTCATGAAATTCATCAAACACCATTACATTCTCCACTGAAAACAAAACACTTTATCTAACAAATCTAATCTACATGAGGGAACAATGAAACCATGCAAGCACCAAAACACTTCAAGCAATCACCTTGAAACCAACAATAAAAACTCTATTATTTTGGTAGCTCTTAGCAACAATCTTAGAATTCACTCCTTACAAATGAGAAATGAGTCCTTTATATAGGTCCCTGATTACAATGAAAGGTACGGATTGAAACAGTAGCCAATGGCCCAAACTGTGCCACCTCATCCCTAATTAGGGTTAGTGCATGAAAAGAGAATCTACATTTAATTTACGGGTCCACACAGACCAATCAGAAGAGAGACCACCTTCTTAGTGGAAAATAAATGCCCACTATGCATGCCTATTCAACGAGTGGGGCGACATGAATACCCACTATGCAATAAATGCACCTTTGCCCAGAATAGCCTATGTTTGACCTCGCCCTTTGTCTGGTAAACACGGTCTCCAACTCATCCACATTGACACTTTGCGTTGATTCCCACTTGAATTCCAAGACTGTCATTTGTCACTCAAATTTGCTCACATTGCTCTCCCAATCCGGCAACAATCCTGTGTTGTGTGCATGACATTTGAGAAAATGGAGAAGTTCTCAAAGTCGACCTTTGTGAAGTAATTCAACTAAAAGAACTCTTCCAGTTTACCTTTTAGGTTGTCCACAGTTATTTCATTCTCAACCAATCTCAGTGATAACAATGATGCAACTGTGTTGGAGATCCCTTGCTAGATATTCTTGACAACCTTCCTTAGTCAAGTGGATTCCTTGTTGGAATGCTCAAACATTTCCTTTGCCATGATTACTACACTATACCACTGAGCAAAGTCATATGCTTCTCCTTCCCTGATTACTTCACCATCAGCCAACATATGTCTGGGAGTCTCCATTAAATCTTGCAAGTGTGAAATTACTTCATCTCGATAAATATGTTCATCCTCCCATGACTCATCCATGCACTATACCCTGGAGTGAACAACCAATTCCCTCTCGTGAATTTGCACCAAAGTCCTGAACAAATCTGTATGCCTCCCTCTGAATGCCTTCTATTCAAGCTTCTGCATTCTGAGAGATCTATTTGATTCTTCCAATACCCTCCACTGACTCAACTGGAAGAACTGTAGGAGGAACAAAGGCTTGGCCCTCTTTTCTCACTGGATGAGATAGGTTGCTCAGATATTCACACAATACCTTGTTCTCGCCTTTCAATTTTTTATATTTCCCTTCCAGTTTCCTTGTCTTTTCTTTCATCGACAGTGCAAAGACCTCAAACTCTTCAATAACCTGTTCTCGAGAGGCATGTCCCAGATCAAACTTCGTCACATTATATTCATTTGCAGTAATCTGATCCTTTGCTTTATCGGCCGTAAGCACTACAAACTATAAAGTTTTGGATCCAGACTCTCCCTTGATGGCTTTTGTTAACTTCTTAGCCTTGCTTTTCTCCTCTGGTTTGTTGACTCGATTCAGAATTTTCCTGCAACTCGAATGTCAGGTCAAAACCTTTTTTTCTCTTGACATTTCTACAACCTTTGCCTTAACCAATCTAGAACGACAGTATTCTGATTATCCCAGACTGACAACTGCTCTTGCCTCTGCACTGCCCTTACATCAATCTCTTCCTCGGCTGCAGGACTTTCTGTTGTTACCTCAGGAACTATTAGAGTTAAATATCTCTCTATTTATGTTTCTCTCTCTTCCATGGATTTGGTTATATTCTAATGGTCACTCTTCTTCCATGTTTCCAGATTCTCTTTGTTCATTATAGAAACGTACTCTTGTACACTTGTATATATAGATCATTCTTGATCTCTATTTAATAACACATTCATTATTTTACCATAATATGGTATCAAAGCTATTTTTTTCAAATTATGTAATTTCGTTCTTGAAATTTTCTGTGTTATTTTTTGAATTAGGTTTTGAAAATCTTTAATTTCTTCATGAAATTTTAGACTCATAAGATTTTTCAAAATCCTTTGCCTATGTGTCTTCAAAAATCAGTTTGCAAGAATCACGTGGGTTTGTTCTTGGGAGTTTTTTTCCCACCCACCTTCTTGTTCTTCTCGTCTGCAACCCGCGTGGCGTCTGCTACTCGTGTTGTTTTTTTGTGTCATTTTTATGCTTCCACAAATGGTTCATTTTTAGTGACAGGATTTGTTCTACGCGGCTCAGTTTTTTTAGTATTGTTGCGTCTTTTCTCTACAAACCTTTGTCTTACTACCTGCATGATTAAGTCTTCTTGTGCTCGTGGGTTTTGAAGCTTCTTAGATAAAAACGGCGGCCATTTTTGCAGTTCCGAGCTTCCTTTTTATGGTTTTTTCGAATTTTTCAACGCTGTTTTCTGATTTTTAGGGCCGACAATGGCCATTGCTACAACTCATTCGCCTTCTCTATTTCTGCAACTCATTCGCCTTCTTCTATGGTCATTTTCTGCAACCTCCTGAACAAATCCACCAATTTTAGCCAAAAATCTGCACATTTTTTGAAGGTTTGCACAGCCGGCTAGGGTTTCTTTTGAAACTCTCTTTTTGCGTGACGGATCCAAAATCTTCTTGCAGATTTGTGGTGGTTTTTTAAATCCTCAACTGGGTCGGTGTCATATTTTTATGGGTGCATCGGTTTTTGTGCCTCGATTTCATGCCAGCAGATTTAAAATCTGATTTTAGATTCTTTCTAGGTTTTTCGCGCTCTCTTTTGGGTCTTTGTCCATTTTTTATGGGTCTTCTGTTGATCTGCCTCGAAATCCATGCAGTGGATTCTTTATTACTTTTTCACTTTTTTTGCATTGAAAAACGTGCAATGGCATCTCTTACCAACCTTATGTTGGAAAAGAATCAACGCTTTAATAGAAAGAATTACAACACCTGGAAGCAGAGAATGTTGACCATCTTCGAGTATCGACACCTTGATACTCTTGTTTTGGGGACAGAGACTCATCCTGCAATCCAAGCAGATCAGGACAAATTTGATGACCGAAATCGAGAAGTTGTCATGCTTCTCAAGCTTTTTGTCACAGATGATCAGTTGCCTCAGATTTCTTTTGGCAAGACAGCTGCAGAGATCTGGACTACAATGAAGGATCTCCACAAGACATCTGAAAAAAGCATCTTTCTTTTTGAAGAATCAGCTATTCTCTATTATTATGGATGAGCAAATGTCCTTAAAAGAACATCTTTTGAAGATTAAGGACATCAGAGATCAGCGTGAGGCCATTGGTCGTAAAATGGAGGAAGAGGATATGGTAGTCATTACTCTGCAAAGTCTACCACATTCATATGAGCACTTTATTGAGACACTCAACATTACAGCAACTAATGTTGATCGTTGGAAACAACAGTTTGGTAGCAGTGTCGCTTCTTCCTCCTCTGAACAAGCATTTGCAGTCCAATCCTTTCACAAGGATAAAGACACATCCCAACCATCAGCTCAACCTCAGGACAGCTCAAAGAAGAAGCATATTCGGTGCAACTATTGCCAAAAATTTGGTCATGTGATCAGAGATTGCAGGACTTGGATTGCTTCTGAACAACGGAAGCAAGGAGGGTCTCAGCCACAAGCCAATGTTGCAGAACATGCAGAGCTCGATGATCAGCCCGAGTCTGCCTTTTAAGCCTTTTGAGGAATCACTTGCAGACTTTTGTTTTGAAGTTAGATAGACCATTAAGGGAGGGTATTAGAGTTAAATCTCTCTATTTATGTCTCTCTCTTCCGTACATTTGTTTCTATTCTAATGGTCATTCTTCTTCCATGTTTCCATATTCTCTCTTTGTTCAATATGGAAACTTCCTTTTGTTTCTATTTCTCTATCTTTGTTCGTTATAGAAACATTCTCTTGTACACTAGTATATATAGATCATTCTTGATCTCTGTTTAATAACACATTCATTGTTTTACCATAATGGGAAACGCTACCTCTACAGTAGGAATTTCTGCCTCTACTGCAGGAATTTCTGCTTTTGCCGCAAGTAGCTCTATTTCCATTATTTCTCATTCTAAAATAGCGCCAAGACTTTCTTCAGTGGCAACATCTTGCTCTTTGTTTCTTCCTTGGGCGAACTCCAGATGGGCATTGATGCTTTCTCTGTCCTGCACTGGCCTAGCCATTTGATCTTCCTGTCCTATTCTCTTTCTGCTTGTTTCTACTTCTCCTCTGGTGAAAGGATCTATCTCCTGCAAACTTAGAGTCCAACTAGGTGATGATGGAGTACTCCCTAACCTCTACCTCTTCTACTGGGGTTCTTTAATGTGAAGGTCAAGCCTACTTCCTGGTTGCACTTCCTGAGCAACACTCTTTCCCTTTCTTTGTTCAGCACTCCCTGATGGGATTTCCCCTTCTTTAATTCTCCCTCTTGAGGACTGCCTTGGTCTCTCATCCCACAGCGATTGGTGACCCATCAAGTTATATGTCAAGCTATCCTTCGGTACCTTTAGCCTGTTGATCTGTCACTCAACCCACCTTTTCATGAATTCCAAAATCGGTGCAGATAAAGAATCAATATTTGATACTTCCTTCCTGGACCAATCATACAGAAGGATTGTCTTATCCTTTTCTGGGTTGCATCCCCTTTTGGATCATATTCATATCCTCTTCCACTTGATCAGGTTCTTGGATGATCTTGCATGCTCTAATCATATTGAGTGACAACTTGGAATACACCCTCTTTCTGATATTGTTCTCATCTGCAGCATTGGACCTAAAATCCTCGAGGTGCATTTTTTTGGGATATTTCGCACCTGCCACCACTCTAATTTTGTTGTATGGATCGTAGTCTGGCCTTGCTGGAAAAAGTGGCAGTCGGTGGAAGTGCAACTCTTCTGATGATTTTCCGGTTGCCTACAAACAAGGGCACATCTCAACCTGATCTTCTCCTATGGAGATTTGGAATTCAAGTCCCAACTTCCTCTTTCTCTTATGAATTTTATCATTAACAATCAGTTGTCGAGTGACCTCCAGCAGGACCATTTTACCAGTGGGATACCTCGAGAGTTTATACAGTTGTGCAGAAAATCCATGTATTCTGATGTAGGAGAAGGTAGGGAACTGGATGAACCATGCTCCATACTCTTTCACTAATTTCATTGCATCGGCTGACAGTCTCACGTGCAATCTCTTTTGTAGAGTCCTGACAATGTGCATTGCATAAGCACCATTGACTTTGACAAAACCGTCCTTAGCATACAAATGCAAATAAGGATAGTATTCATGCACCTTCAAGCGATGGGCACCACTTCCTATTGCTCCTTTGCATCTCAATCCATCATATTTTGTCACCCTAGCCAACATGTAAATAACATAGGAGCTCATATAAATCTTTCCTGATTGCTCCAAATTCACCAGTTGTTTGTTCAAGTTGTCGCTAACCATCCCGGCTCAATCCATGTTGAATCCTCCTACATGTTTGATGAAATACCACATCCTTGCCTCAAACTGATAAGATTGTGGAATCTCGAATATCCTGCTCAGCATCATGACTAAATCACTATATTCACATTCACGATGGAGATCAAGCCAAACTAGTTGCTTAGGCAACTTGGAATGGTGGGCTCTATTCCTCCGCAACAATTTTGGGTTCGGGATAGAATCCTCTCAACTCGTTCTTGATTAGCTGGTTTCTGGTCAAACTTGTTCCTCTTGGTTCAGTCATTCCTCTTCCTACAAAACAAAATTTAAACATAGATAAGAGCATGCAAGAAACGAAAAGGCAAACCAAATTTCTTCCTCGCAAACAAACTTGTCCTTGGAAGAGAAATTTTTTAAAATTCATCAAAACTCTCTGTTCTCTCTCCTTCATAAATCTATCATATTTCTTCTGGTTTTTCAAACTTACTGCAAGTTTTTTTTCCTCTGAATTTCACAGCTTCTTACCTTTTTCAACTCACAACGGCTTCACTTCCTTCTAGAAATAACTCTCCAAGATTTTTCTCTCTAAAAATATCACGCAACTTCTTCAAAAAACTTCTCACAAATTCTCCAAATTTCTCAAAACCTTCTCAACTTGTTCTTCAATTCCTAAGTGTGAGAATGAAATGAAGACTCACCTCTTATATAGAATTTCAATCCCAAATCTGCTATATTGGCTGAGCTAATTTTAGGCAGCTTTTATCACTTTTATTCCAAGTTTCTATTTTATTGAGAGGATTTGCTTACAAAAAGCGCCACTTGTCTCGATTTTTTCTATCGCTTTTTTGGAAGATACCATTTTGGGTAATTTAACTTCGTCATGAAGTTTCATCCATGTGTGCAAGTTGGATTTTTAATTTTTTCAATTTAAATATTAAATATTGGAAAAGAATTACAATATTTAATTATTTTCCAAAATTATTCCCCGAAAAAAGCAATTTATTTTCCATTTTCAATTTCCCAATTCTTTCACTTGTTTTTTTAATTTTAAAAATTTATTATTAAATATTAAATAAAATTTAATATTTAATTAAGTCTCATTTTAAATCCATTCATTTTCAAATTCCCTATTCGACTTCGCTTTAAATTTCTTGGCTTTGATCATTTCCACTGTTTCAACTTGAACCTCCTTTCGCTTTCCACCCCTGATGCATTCGGCATTATTTCAAACGTCTAGCAGAATTGCCCATTCAAGAGTTCTTCGAGTAGGCGTTGACGTTAAAAATTCTGATAAGTCGTTTACTTGATTGCTCTCTCATGGGCATAGTTAATATTTTCCACAACTTCATGAAGAACTCAAATATCTTTAGCTATTGCACTGGACCTCCTTTTTCATCATAAAAGTTCCCTCATTTTAATAAAATTGTGTTTTAGGCATATTCTCAAAGATCTCCCTAACCACGACCACTTTGGTTTTAATGTTTCCTTGCAAACAAGGCCCCTGTGGATCCCCCATTTAAAATTTCATTCCATAACGTAATAAAGTTGCGCTTGGAGTGCATGTCCGACCCCACCATGGACCTATTATTTACCAAAATTCCTTAATCATAGGAAAATTGTGCCCAGGGCGCAATTTGGCCTTGTCGTGGAATTATCCCTCATTCACTATTCCTTCACCATGCTGAGATCGCGCCATGAGCATGTTTAGGGACTATTGACAGACTTTTTTGTTTGCCACATTCCTTGACCAAGTGTATTTCGCGTTGGGCGCATATGATGTTCCATCGCTGACTATTTACTTTCAAATGACTCCTTCATTCATTGGGGTTTGCGCTAAGCACGTTTTTAAACATCTCGTGAATTCTCATTCATTAAACATTCCTTCATTCACCTTCAATATGTGTTGGGCGCACTTTGACCTCTGAGGTGGAATGTCCATCATAGACAGGATTCTTGGCCTGCGGATAAATCACATTGGGCGCATATAGGCCTTTGTCGGGGACACTTCTTCCTTTCCCATTCCCTGACCATGTCTATTTCGCGCCCTATGCACTTTTGGGGGGGTTGTACTAGATTCTTTTTTACTTCATAATCCTTCTATGGGCCTATGCTATTTGTGCCCCGAGCGCATATAATCTTAAGTGAAGGATTCTGAAACCACAGATATTTCCTCAGGACCCTCTTGGTTGCGCTCGGGTTGTAAAAGAAACTCAATGCATTTCTTTGTGTTTATGCTTGCACATGTAAATGATGATGAACTATATGCCTTAGATAGGACTTCTCTTGGAGCGGCATTTGCTTGAGACAGACCACTATATTTTCAATGTTTTTTTCTTTTGAGAATGGCAGGGCAACATTCACAGGTACAATTCAGTGGGTTTCGAAGGATTTTCCATGCCCGACAACTCCATAGGATGCATTTCTTTGAGCGCAAATGTGGTTTTCATCTTCTGTAGCATTTCTCGTGCCTGTGGATTGCCGCTAGTAATCTTCAACTCTGCAACAATTTCCAAACATGTTAGTGCATAGGATGGATGAAGGTTCGGAGAAGGTTTAGCGCACTTGGTACAAATGGGTGGGGTTCGAAGATTTGAGCCATTCTGAACATTAACTATCGACCATATGTCTGCACTTATGGGTGCAAGTCTAGCAAAACGATAGGCCATTTTACATTCAAAACACATTTTGTTTCTTCGTTCTATTGACGTCTTATAGTGTTGAGAGAAGATTTGAAAGCGTTACAGCCTTTTTTATTGAAATTGTGCAATTAGTGCTCTGGCGAGAGAGTGTTGGATTTTCATGGGAGGGATTTCAAACTTTGAAGAACAAATCCTTGGAGTAATGGAGGTTGCGCTTAGTATATTTTGACCTTTCATGAATTCCTTGGCGTTGTTTGATTGTTGAGAGGGAACCTGAGATTTTTTATGGCATCTCAAAGGCGAGATTCCTGCTTTGCATAAGATCTGGCGTGAAGGGGCATACCTTAGTTGTCTTTCACATTGCTCCCTCTTCTCAATATTTCTCTTTCTCAACTTGGACATAAACATAGTATATAAAATGATTCTTAACCACATTGTCACTTTTGTACCTTTCTTGATCAAAATTCAACCGTTTTTAAATTTGTTTCAGATCTAGATGCTTTTCTTATGGAGAATTTTTGAGATTTTACCATATTTTTGAGTCAGATTTTTGTGCTCATGGTCACACAATAAAGAAGCATCATGTGTACTTGTAGGTGGATTTTTCATTACTTAGTCATTCTATGTTGCTTCCAACACTTAACCGCTTCTTTCCATGTTTCACACATTCTCCATTTTGGGTGCCTTTAGAACTTGCAAAAGATTTTGTAATTTTAGAAATTATTTAGATAATGCTCGCCATTTCAAAGGATTCTCAACTTGGGACTTTACTTCCATTTGCCACTCTAAGACAGAAAATGCTTCACAGCTTAAAACCTAAGAAGTAAGGGAACAACTCTAATCACCACTTCCCAATCGGAACCAGAGAGAACCTATGAGACTACCACTAGAGCCACCGAGAAAACAAAAAAAAAGGGGCCAAGTGGGCGAAAAGATAGGTCCCCATTTGCGATGGTGCGATGGGTGAATAGGTCACAATAAGACAGGTGATTAAACAGTTCACACCAGGACAGAATAAGGGAAAGTCCAAGGCAAACTTTGACAGAGGGAAAGAATGCTTTGGACTACAGATATTAGGCAAGAAGTTCAACTAGTTCAACCACAATGGTACAAAGCCTACAGTGAAGAGGGTTTCTTGTAACCTAGGCACCATATATTCATCTAACACAAGAACCAATATAAAAGCGTATACAGATTTCCCACTTTTCTGCTTACATTCTTCATTATCTACTGGTATGTTGGGTTTCACTTTCATTTTCTTTTATCTCATGCCCCCACCTAAATCGCAGCCTAGAACCTGGGTGGTAGCAAATAAATGAAGAGGGCCGACTAGGGAAAAATTAAATATTTGAAAGAGACGACTGCAATTAGTCAAACAAATTATAATTAAAAATATTGGGCAGCGCTCAGTTTTGAAGAGGTGCAACTCTTGTAAGAGCATTCAGCTTTATGAAAAAACGTGTCTCTCCCTCCAACTCTAAAGATATAAAAAAGAAAAAAAAAACATTTAGGAAGTGCATCAAGGAAGGCAACTGAATTAGCATCGGTGCTCATGAAGAGCAGAGCAATGCATAATATATTAGAGATTACTACTTCTTGCAGAAAATAGCATTCTTGTTCAACTGTGGTATGCATGAGATATATGCTTAGTGTATAGACGATGAAGATACTGGCTAACATATAATTTCTTATGTGTTTGATATAATTAATTTCTTATGTGTTTGATATAATTAATTAATGATGTGAAATGCATATTCTAAACCATTAATCTATTCATAACCCGACAAGCAATCATGTAGAGAAGAAAAGAGCATGCAAGAAAGGGGGAGCAGATACGAGATCACCATCTATGTAGACCATCCCATGATGGATGTCCAATGCGCCTACCACTTGGGGCCAAAAGGTTAGTGTCCGCTCTTGGGCTTAGATAGGAGGAATTCCAACCTCTACGATGGTTGATTGTTGGAGAAATCACAAGTCATCGAAGGATGAATAAAAAGACATGAATAGGGAGGGCAGATAGAAGCACCCCACTACGTAGGCTACCATATGCTGGATGTCCAATGTGCCTGCCACTTTGGGCCAAGAGGGTAAGTTCCGCTCTTGAGCTTAGTGTGAGGATTGCTTCAGGCCAACCTATCATGCTCCCTCATTTGAACCCTACTGTGATTGAAGACTCGAAATGAATATAGATGTGGCATGGCCTACCTAATGAATTATGATGATTATATACATTTGTACCCTATTGCAATTTCCCTTCCAACCTCTATGATGGTTGATTGTTGGAAAAATCACAAGTCATCAAAGGATGAATAAGAAGACATAAATAGGGAGGGCAGATAGAAGCACCCCACTAGGTAGACTACCACATGCTGGACGTCCAATTTGCCTGCCACTTTGGGCCAAGAGGGTAAGTTCCGCTCTTGGGCTTAGTGTGAGGATTGCTTCAGGCCAACCTATCATGGTTCCTCATTCAAACCCTACTGTGATTGAATACTCGAAATGAATATAGGTGTGGCATGACCTACCTAATGAATTACGATGATTATATACATTTGTACTCGTGTGTGTTTACTAACCCTAATAGAAATAATTGAGATTTATTAATTAATTTTATTTATTTATTTATATATATATATATGGTTGGAGGACCTAAATCATGATTTATCTTATTAAAAAGCATTTTAATTGGTAAAGTTATATCTCTAACTATCTTGCATTTCTCATTTTAATGGAATTTGTGATTTAGGGCAATCTCAAAAAGTGGACATACATTTTATAATAAAAGCCGTTGTGGCAATTTTTACTAATGTAGCAGTGTTCCCTTGGAACAAAAACCCAATAGCTAAATACACTTATAATAACAAGCTAAATAAAAAACATAATTTGAATTAAAAATAATACAATCTGTCTCTGTGATCTGTGTCATCTTTTACCATGTTTCTGCAACCACAATCTACTGATTCAGCAGCATGTTTCAGATTTTATAATTTCGCATTTTATGTAACATTTCTCTAATTAAGGCTTCAGGATCTGGTTTACTGCAAAACAACTCTAATTCAAGCCCACATTTGGTTAAGTTAAGCTTACGAAATTCACTCTATTTTGTAAGCTTTTATTTTCATCATGTTGTATTTTGTTCTAAGTGAAGCCTGCACATTTTTATCTACTTTCCAGTTTTTATTTCACATTTATTTAATGCTTACATATTTCTT
Organism: Thuja plicata; assembly: GCA_018584345.1. NCBI lineage: Eukaryota > Viridiplantae > Streptophyta > Pinopsida > Cupressales > Cupressaceae > Thuja > Thuja plicata. The sequence goes on from MU228452.1 coordinate 2,778,773, forward strand.
TAACAATGCAAGTTTTTATTTCTATAGTATTACATATTGTTCCATATTCGAGCTTGCATATTTTGCTCTATGTAATAGGATTTTACTCTAGCTTGCAGGGTTTTGCTTCTATCAAATACTTTTTTCTAATTGATGAACAAAAAAGGGCTTTTTAAGCTAATCAACTTGATAAATACAATTTTAAGAGAATAAATAAAATAGGGTTAAAAAGTTGCAAATGGTGACTTTGCCATCAAGGCTGGTGAGCATCTTATCCATGCCCTTGGGGCTGTGGGAGGTTTCTACAAGGGAAAGTGTAGACAACCAAAAAGGGAAAGGGATAAAGATTACAAAGATGGAAGAAAACGAATGTATGTTTAAAGAGCATCTCTTGAACTACGTCGATGGACAACCATAGAAACATTTACTGTAATTAATACAGATAAAAATCTAAGTTACCGGATTCGGACCCTGGACCCTGGATTCAGGTCCAGGTCTGGATTCGCGGAGTGGTCTGCGCTGGATCCGAGCAAGGTCTGCATCTGGACTTGTGGAGGAAGAAGCGGCACTGCTACCAAATTGTTGTTTCCAACGATCAACATTAGTTGTTGTAATGTTGAGTGTCTCAATAAAGTGCTCATAGGAATGTGGTAGACTTTGCAGAGTAATGACTACCATATCCTCTTCCTCCATTTTACGGCCAATGGCCTCAAGCTGATCTCTGATGTCCTTAATCTTCAAAAGATGTTCTTGTAAGGACATTTGCTCATCCATAATAATAGAGAATAGCTGATTCTTCAAAAAGAAAGATGCTTTTGTTAAATGTCTTGTGGAGATCCTTCACTGTAGTCCAGATCTCTGCAGCTGTCTTGCCAGAAGGAATCTGAGGCAACTAATCATCTGTGACAGAGAGCTTGAGAAGCATGACAACTTTTTGATTCCGGTCATCAAATTTGTCCTGATCTGCTTGGACTAATGCAAGATGAGTCTCTGTCCCCAAAACAAGAGTATCAAGGCATCGATACTCGAAGATGGTCAACATTCTTTGCTTCCAGGTGTTGTAATTCTTTTTATTAAAGCGCTGATTGTCTTCCAACATAAGCTTGGTAAGAGATGTCATTGCGCGTTTTTCAATGCAAAAAAAAAAATCTGAAAAATCTGAAAAAGTAATAAAGAATCCACTGCATGGATTTTGAGGCAGATCAACGGAAGACCCAAAAGAGAGCGCGGAAAACCCAGAAAGACCATACCACCATCCACTCAACCAACCACTAGATCACATCCCTTCTTGCCTATGCCTTCTAGGGATGATGAAGATGTAGAACAACCACAAATCACCACTCGCAAGAGAGGCCCATTAGATAGGGCATTTCAAAATGAGTTAGATATTGCTGATCAAAAAATTGGATGTTGCCTCTTTGCGAATGGTGTTCCATTCAACTTAGTGAGATCACCTTATTGGAGGGAGATGGTGCAAGCAATAAATAATACACCTTCTGGTTACCAAGGCCCTACATACGAAAAGGTGTGCACCACCTTATTACATAGACAGAGAAAAAAAGTAGAGGCCCAACTAAAAACAATAAGAGATTCTTGGGTTCAAACAGGTGTGTCTATTGATTCAGATGGATGGAAAGATTGCAAAAACCGTCCATTAATCAATGTAATTGTTGTATGCCCCAAGGGATCAATGTTTTTGAGGGCGGTTGACTGTGAAGTGGAAGTAAAAGATGCAGAGTTCATTGCCAAGATTCTCATTGATTCCATAGAGTTTGTGGGCCATGACAATGTTGTCTAAGTAATTACGAACAATGCAAAAGTTTGCAAGGCTGCAGGTGCTTTGGTAGAGGGTAGATATGATCACATCTTTCGACACTGTGCACCGTCCATTCTCTCAATTTAGTGATGAAAGCAATTGGCACCCAAATAGAATGGGTGAAACAGATATATGAGGAGGGTGAGGAGATTCAAATGTTTGTGACAAATCACCATATGTCAAGCAATTTTCAGAACTTACTCGAGATTGGAATTATTGAAGGTAAATTTTAAAATTTAATTTATTTAGTTTTGCATAATTGAATAAAATATTTCTTGTGTTGTTTACATATTTTAAATGTGTTACTTAATATTAATATGTTCTTAGGTGGCTGAAACTCATTTTCCTCTCACACAATCGTCTTGAGACAACTTGTGAAGGTAAAGGAGGCATTGTCACAGATGGTCATTAGCAACCAATGGGGCATTTGGAAGCAATGGTCCAAAAAGTGAAGGCAACGATACTGGATGATGAGTGGTGGGGTCGTGTGGAGTATGTTTTGGAATTCACTAAGCCAATCATGTCAATGCTTCGCTTTGCTGACGCTGATGAACCATGCCTCGGGGATGTCTATGATTCCATAGACACTATGTTAAAGGAGATAAAATTGGTAAGTTATAATACATTCCTCTATCTTATTTTATTGAGACATATCTAGATTCTAAACTAACATAATGATAACTTACATCAAGATAACTTACATGAACATCATTTGATATCCCAGGTCATACAAAATAGAGAGAATGATCCTAAGGATGCCTTTTACAAAAAGGTGGAAGTAATTGTTCATCATCGTTGGAACAAGATGACCACACCTTTGCATCTCCTAGCATATGCTCTATCCCCCAAGTACTATAGTGCACTCATGCTTCGCATTCCAGGTAGAGTGCCACCATTTAGAGATTCTGAGGTTGCAAATGGGTATAGGAGGGCATTAAGTAAAATCTTCCGCGATCCAAAAGTTGGGGTAAATGTTAGGAATGAATTTGGATCGTTTATCTCAAGAAGCGATCACAACCCTACTGCTGCCAAAGACCAAAGCAGAATGGATGCTATTAAATGGTGGTACCTTCATGGGCAAGATTATATATACCTCCAACCTCTTGCAATAAAGATTCTATCACAAGTAAGTTTATAAGTGTTTTTTCTTTTTTTTTGGCCACTTGCATTCTAGAATTTAACACTTAACACTATTGAATTTATCTTGTATTTTTTTAATTTTGTTGGTTTTCTCTCTAGGTTGCGAGCTCTTCTATCGCAGAGCGGAATTGGAGTACTTACTCCTTTATCCACTCCGTCAAGCGTAACAGGTTGGCTGCAAAAAAAGCAGACTTTGTCTATTTTCACAACAACTTGTGCCTCCTGGCACCGAAGGATCCAAAATACAAGGGGCCAGAGAAGCTTTGGGATGTAGCACCCGAAACTGCTGACTTGGATATGACCATTCAGGATCTTGCTAGAGCCACTTTAGCTAATGTGGATGATGACGTTGATCAACCACTTGCAGCTGCTAAAGAACCCATTGATCAGGATTTTTTTGATAATCCATTTGATGATTTGTGTAACGAAAACTTCAGTCTTTCATGATTGATGAACATTGAATCATGTTTCAAACTTTAATGAACTATATTTTAAATTTTCATTTTGTAATTCAGTAATTCAATGTGCTGATTTTCTTTAGAATCATGAACATAGATCAATGATCAAGTATACTACTTAAATTTGTAATGTTTATCTTTGAGATTTGGCATTAATCAATGATCAAGCATCATAGATTCATACTATAAAATGATTTAGTTTTAGAATTATGTATATTTCTCTTATTTTTGGTATATATAATGCATATATATATATACACAACCCATACGAATCATAGTGGGAAAAAAAATTCACGAATCCACGAACCGGATTCTCGAACCCGAATCTGTCCCCGAACCTGAACCAGCAACTTAGATAAAAAAAAATTGGGGCCGATATGAAGCAAGATTTCATACTAATATCAGGAAAAAACAAAAGATTTCTGAAGCCCAAAGAAACTGGATGGCTCAATGGATGATATCTGCTCAAGAAAATTTAGATGTTATGGATGTAGACTGTAAAAACTTTGTAAATACTGCCAGTGGGAGTTATGAGAAATTAGCATCAGTAAAACAACTTGCTTTGAAAATAGATTCTTCAATTGTCAAACTTGAGAAACAGTTTTCTTCAATAATGAATGATACTTTTGGTTTGACATTTCAGTTGAGAAATATACAGTAAACAGTTCAAACCATGTATTCTAGCCAAACTATGCAGGAAAGCTATATAACTCAATCGAATGATAGTCAGCTTAGCCATGAACAGGAAAGAAAGCAGGATTTAGAAAACACAAGATCTATGATTGAGTTAGTCTCAAAAAAGCTTGATAAAATCAGACTAATAACTCAGAAAATCAGAACGATTCCAGTTGGTCATGATAGCTCCTCTGAGGGAGAAAAGAAAGGAAAAATACCAAAAGACCAACCAAAACCTAAGAAGTTGATAGCTCAAAGAAGGAAGAGCATATTCTCAGATGAAAAATAAGAGTCAATTCCTTCTACTTCTACATTTAAACTTCGTGTAATCACTATGCCAAAGGTTAAAGAACATAGTTTAGCCATGCAAGAACAAGAGAGGGATTGGTTAAAAGAATTGCATGTTGGTTCTGAAAACTCTGAGCCAGTGTATATGTGTGAACCTAGTTGTGCCACAAGAGAGTCTGATGAAGAAGAAAATTCAGTAGAGATAATGGTTGATTCTGAATCTGATGATGCTCATTCTGTATATAGTTTTGAAGAAAATTCAGATGATTAGTTGCATCTAGATTTTACAGAATGTGAGTATTTACATGATCAAGAGCACTGGGAAACCCTTAATAAGGTAACTGCAGATTATGATGTTGAGATGAAAGAAGTTGTTACATAAAATGCAAAACCCGAGCAACTTAGGCCTTATGCAACATCAGGATACATTCTCAATATTGATAACCAATGACGGATGTCCAATGTGCCTACCACTTGGTCTTGATTTTATACCAGACTTGAGATACACAGCAAACAAAATTAATAAAGAATTGTCAGAAGTCTGATAAACAATTGTCTAAAACTATATCAAACTGAAACGCTGATAAACTCTCCTGTGAAATGTATCTGCAGACAAAAAAATATACTCCTATGATATAAAACACACAAGCACAGAATATCGAACCAACACTTGAAATGCCTACCGTTACAAAGATGATGACACATCATTATAATGACTCTTCAATGTCTTCAAACGTCTGCCGATACAAGGATAACCGCTGAGGTTAAAAGGACAGGTGACCGGCTACCTTTGTTGAAACGGCATCAGAAGAAAATGGATCAAAAAACTCATCACGTAGAAGGAGAAACAACAACACATCACAAAGACGACTATCTCAGATATGGGAGAAAGATATCTCTTGTAGCTATATCATCAACACTCCCTCTTAGCTAGGGAGGTATCTTTCCAAATATCCATGTCACAGAGTCTCTCAACATGACACCCACAATGGCTACACCCATTTTTGGAAAGGACTTTTATCACGGAATCTCTCAACGTAATAACATTATGGAGTAACTCAACATGGCGTCCAGCATGGCTACTCCCATGTGTGGAAAGAAACAAATACACAAGTGCTCATCATGAAGTCACTCAACGTGATGTCGTTGTGGAGTCTCTCAACATGACGTCTACCAAGGCTACTCCCATGAGTGGAAAGAGCAACATCTCTCAAGGGCTTTCACCTCATATTTCTCCGTCTCAGAGAAATATGCATTTTAGCACATAGTAAGAGTCACTGATGCTGAGACTCCCTCTCAGCAAAAGCAACATTCTCCACAACACCAAGCTTGTCTCAAAAAGTGCAAATTTCACCCAAGAGAGAGGCTTGGTAAGAATGTCAATTGTCGGTTCATCAGTGCAAATATACTTGAGTTGAATCGCTTTCCTCAACACCATATCTCTAATGTAATGCTATTTTATCTTCACATGTTTTGTTTTGTCATGAAACATTGGATTAACATAGAGCTTTACACAAACTTTGATTATCACAATGAATCATAGTTGGCTCCAACATTTGAACAAAGAAGCTTGTGAAGCCACGGTGCTTCTCAAGCTGCTACACATGCCGAAATGTATACAACTTTTGCAATGCTTTGGGCCACACCTAACTATTTCCTTTTGCACCAAGAAATCATGGCAGACCCTAAACTGAAGCAACATCCAAAGGTGTTTTTCCTATCAGTTACACTCCCAACCCAATCAAAATCAAAATAACCTTGTAACTTCATATCTCCATTGGAAGTATATTTCAAACCATATCCCACAGAGCCACGCAAGTATCTCAAGATATGCTTGTCTACAACTAGATGAATTTGTCTTTGTTCACACATGAACTGACTGAGAGCGCTCACCGCATAACAAATATTTGGTCTAGTATTCACTAGATACATCAAAATCCAATCAATTGTCTGTACATGGTGGGATTTACCAAATCTGAGCTAGCTGCAGCAGCACTCAACTTCTTCAAATTTGCCTCCATGGGTGTAGACATGGACTTGCAATCCATCATCTCAAACCTCGTCAAGATATCTATGGTGTATTTCCCTTGATTAATGTAACATAAGAAATGGTTAACCTCTATGCTATGTGTGAAGATGGCTCACCAAATCAAATGTGGATATAAGGGGATATCCTATGTTACATTAGGAACACCCCCAGAGGCTTCACCCTCAAACCCAAACCAGATTAGCAAAGCCCAAAATGATGAAGGGATGCTAATGCTAGAGCTAGATTTCAAGATGGAGCATGGGGATTGAGTTCCTTTTATGTTAAGATGTATATGATATGTAAAATGATATGCAAGACTATGAAAGGAATGCAAACTATGATAAATAAAATGACAACTAACTAAATATGATGTATAAAGTAAATGCAAGATGAAAAGAAGAGTGAACTCGCCTTGAAGCTAGGAGAAGATGGAACAAACTTCAGATTTGGAAATGACTGTCACAGAGCTGTCATAATCTAAAACCGCTCTGGATCTGGAACCCTGGTACATGTATCTCACGACTCTGAAATTTGCAAATTCTTAGGACGATGCCGACTCAAGTCGACCTAGTCCCAAAAATTTGGCCTTGTCCTGGAGACTCAAAATCTGACAAATTTTGTAGAGGATCAGTCATTGGTTCTGCAACTTTGAAATTCCGGATCCAAAACTCCAAAAACTTGTTCCTACACACAAGGAGAAGGGGAAAAAGGTTGTGGAAAGGGGCTTGCCTTGGTCAAGCCCCTGCAACAGGCTCCACCTATTACTGGGCCAGGCACAACCGAGTTACAGATGGACAAGGTAAAGGTTTCTTCAAGCAGTATTGATTCTTCAATTAACTTTGATTCAATAATTGGAACAGTAAAGGTCAATGATTTAATTCAATTGAATACTGAGGTACAAGTTGAGGGTGGAAAAGGTAAGGAAATTGTTCCTTCACCTAATCCCAAGATCAAAGGTAAGGAGAAGGAAGTGAATACAAATGAGATTGATCTTGAAAAGGACATTGTGATTCCAAATTGGGATCTTTCTGACTTGTCTGTAGAACAAATGGATATACTTGGAGATATGGAAGAAAAGAGCAATCCAAAAGAAGTTCCGAGAAGAGAAAAAGAGGAACAGAGTGCTTGAAGATATAAAAGGCATATTCCAGGATACACTACAGATTGAAGTCAATGAGAATGACTCCATTATGGACCAACTTGTTGACTTAGTCCATAAGTTTAATACAGACTTAAATGGTAAAGAGAAGCTACTTGAGAAAGCAAAAAGGAAGTTTGAAAATAAGGTTCTAGAGAATGTTGCAAAGAAGATTGCAATTGACCAGGTGTAGCTAACCAATGTTATTAGCACTCTAGAAACCACCGTGACCAATGTAGTAGCACTATTTGTAAAGTTAAGTGATACTTCTAACTTTACTATGGAGATAAAGAATAAGTTAGTAAAGATTGATGTAGATCTGAAGGAAAGTGCAAAACAGTTAGCACTTGATCCGAGCACAAGCTCAGCACACTTTTTGAAGACCAAATATCTGACTAATCTTCAGTCTAAGTTACTAAGAGAAGAAGCAAGGACTAGAGAGTCTCTATCAGCCATCCAGAGCCAACTCCTACCACACATGGATGCAATGCAAAAACGCATCACACATGCCAAGACACTCATTCATGACAATAATTTCTCAGTTGCAGAACTTATGATAGAGTTGTCAACCAAGCTACAGATAGAATTGCACATCATGAAGGTGCTACAGGACAATTGGGACAACACTCTGTCTCAAATTTTGAAGGTACATTGTGATTTCCTATCCTACTTTGGAATTACCTTGTAGATATAGTTTGGCATTTTTGTCAAAAACAAGGGGG
>MU228452.1:2788320-2803817 GCA_018584345.1 Thuja plicata
AGGCCCAAAATTAGAATTGGCATAACCCTATTCCAATTTTTAATTTTGGAACCAAACAGGGAATTGAACATTTTGGGAATTCGGAAATGCCAATTCCCGTTCAATTCCCATTCCACCCCTCAACCAATCGGGCCCTAAGGGGGAGTTTTGACCTATCAAATTCAGAGTACAATGATAAGTGTTTTTGTCACTAATGCCAAGGGGGAGATTGTAGACCTTATGGCAAGACATGTTGTCAATTAGTGTCAAAACACTTAGTCATCCAGTATCGCTCGAGTGATCAATGTGACCTGAGTGACCAGCATCGCCTGAGTGGTCAGTATTGCCCGAGTAACCAGTATCGCCCGAGTGATAAGCATATTGCCCGAGTATCAGTTTATCACCTGAGTAGACTTCTGGACCCGAGTGACAGTATTGGGCCGACTTTGCATATATTGTTTTATATCATTATGTCTAATGGAAGCCGACTTATGAATTTATTTGTTTTTGGATAAGATATATATAAGACATTTTGTTTATCCAAAATATGTAATAGAAGAACATGTAACATAAATATATATGCGAATATGAAGTGTCATATTGATTAGAAGATTGCAGAAGTATAAAGTACAGCAGAGACTCATCCATCACAGTCAGGTGATTAGTTATAAATCAAAAGATCTTATTCAACAAATCAGAGTTGCCTAAGAAGATCATCTACTGATTCATTCTAACAGGTGGATCAGCAAAATCCTCTAACCAGGTGGACCTAACAGTCCTTTGTAAATCTCCTAACAGAGTTGCATTACTTATTGTATTGTATCAAATGCTTTAACAAGGTGGACTTAACAGTCCTTATTGCTCCTAACAGGGCAGGCCATCAAAAGTGGTCAATGTAAGCTCTAACAGGCTAAATTTATACTGGAGTACTAAATCTTGTGGGTTCCATCCCCACCCCAGTTTTACTTTCTATTTGGAAGGTTTATGGGTAACCAAATACTGTGTTGTGTGTTATGAATGATTATTTCTTTTCTATGCATGCAATCAGATTAGATAATCTAATTGAGGTTAAAGAACAGTAAGTTTTATTGGTTCCTGATTCACCCCCCCCCCCCTCTTAGGCACATTGCATGTAATATATTTCCAACACTTTTAACTTAGTAAACTTCATGAAGTAGGATATGACTAACTCTCCTTTAGCCATTTTTATATGATGGAGTTGTTGTCTTAAGGCAAGAGCTCTATTGGTATTGTTGATCTCATACAGGTCTTGAAGAGTCTTGAACATAACCTTGGCTGGCTTCATCTTGGATATAATTGGCACAAGATGATCCTTCACAGAATCTATCAAGGACTTTCTAGCCTTAATGTCATTCTTCTTCCATTGAATTTTCTCAGCCTCATCAAATAGCTCGGGCACATCATTCTCCACATATTCTAGAAGATCATTTTCTTCCAATGTAATAAGAAATCTGAATTTGAAAGATGTGAAGTTCGATGCACCATCAAGCCTATCTTCAACCTTGAGTTCGTTCACCATCTTTAGTGCTAAAAAAGAACTTATGCAAATGAGAAGAAGACTTCACTGCTGGAATGAATTTGAACCTAATTTTGCTTAAACCTACTCTGATGCCATGTTGATTTTATACCAAACTTAAGATCACAGCAAACAAAAAAATTAATGAAATGTCACAAGTCTGATAAACAATTGTCTAAAACTATATCAAACTGAAACACTGACAAACTCTCCTGTGAAATGTATTTGTAGACAAAAAAATATACTACTATGATATAAAAAACACCAGCACAGAATATCAAAACAACACTTGAAATGCCTGTCATTACAAAGATGATGACACATCATTATAATGACTCTTCAATGTCTTCAAACGTCTGCCAATACAATGATAACCGTTGACGTTAAAAGGAGAGATGACCAGTTGCGTGAGTTGAAACGACATCAACAGAAAATGGATCAAAAAACTCATCACATAGAAGGAGAAGCAGCAACACGTCACAAAGACAACTACCTCAGATATGGGAGAAAGATATCTCTTGTAGCTATATCATCAAAACTTGGGGCCAAAAGGTTAATGTCCATTCTTGGGCTTAGATACGAGGATTTCTGGGCACCCTATTGCAAATTCCTTTCCAACCTCTACGATGGTTGATTATTGGAGAAATAACAAGTCATCAAAGGATGAATAGGGAGGGCAAATAGAAGCAACCCACTAGGTAGACTACCACATGTTGGATGTCCAATGTGTCTGTAACTTCGGACCAAGAGGGTAAGTGTCCGCTCTTGGCTTAGTGTGAGGATTGCTTCAGGCCAACCTATCATGCTCCCTCATTCGAACTCTATTGTGATTGAATACTTAAAATGAATATAGATGTGGCATGGCCTATCTAATGAATTATGATGATTATATACATTTGTACTCATATGTGTGTTTACTAACCCTAATAGAAATAATTGAGATTTACGAATTAATTATATATATTTATATAATATATCAGTGTTACCCGGAGACCCGTCTCCCCCCCTCCAGACGCATCTCAAAGACCGAGACGCGTCTTGGAGACTTTTCGCGTCTCCGGAGACTTCAAAAATGGCTGGAGACTTCATGGTGAAGTCTCTTGAAGAATCGAAGTCTCCCATTTCAAAAAATGAAGCCTCCCCCACGTCTCCTAATAAAAAAACAAATTTAAAATACAACATTAAGTCATTTTATGATTTTGACCCTTATTTGAATGTTTTTTTAGCAAGGCCATTTATGATTTAACATTTTTAATAAATAAATAGACAAAATTCAAATAAATAAATGATTCCATGTGTGAAAGAATCAAGACAATAACAGATGCTAGAGATCCTTCTTTACATCCTTTGATAGAAGAAAAACTACATGGAAGATGGAATAAATTGAACACACTGCTTCATTGTGTTGCATATGTCTTAAATCCTAAATGGCATAATACAGAAGAGACCAAGAAGGGGCTCCACATGAGGATAGAGAGGTAATGAAGGGATTTTGGACTGCAATAAAAAAGATTTACGGTCGAGGTGAAGAGGCTTCGGTTATAAGGAGTCAATGGGATAAGTTTTCATGTGGGCAAGGTGATTTTACATCAATAGAAGCTTTATATGATATGCAAACAAAGAAAGACCCTATAGAATGGTGGTGGAACCATGGAGGTGATACTCCTGAGTTGCAATCATTTGCAATAAAATTGCTCTCACAAGTGGCTAGTTCTTCAACTAGTGAGAGGAATTGGAGTACTTATGGTTTTATTCATTCATTGAAGAGGAACCAATTGGGGTCAAAGAAAGCAGAGAACCTAGTGTACATTCATAGCACACTTTGCCTTATGTCTCATGTTGATCCTACATATATGGAGGGTCCTTCAGCAAAATGGGACCAAATTGCACATGATGGATATGCTGCAATCATGGTGGAAGAAGCAGTTGAACCAGATGGCCTTAGTGAATTGCCCCTAGTTATACTACCATCAAAGGAACCTGAGTTGGACAGTGATGAGTTTCTGGACAGCATCATAGCTGAAGACCTTGAGATGGATGATCATTGCCTTGTGGATTAGATGAGATAGATAGATTTCTGATTTTTGTTTATAGTTTTGAGTTTTTTGTTTGCATATCAGCGATTTAGCATCAGACTATATATTTTTGAATTTCAAATTTCAATATGTAATGATAATCTCAGCGATTATTAATCTGATTATTGATATGATGATGATCATATGCGATATTCAGAAATCAGATATGACTATGAGATATGCAATAAGAGTTTGAACTTTTCAACTATTTGACTCTATATTAGTATGACATTACTATTTAGTATTAGTCTTTGACTCTTTAAACTTTTAATGTTCAATGTTCATAACTTCATACTTATAACTTTCCATTGTTCTTGTTTTCAAAGCACCGTGTTATGAATCTATGGTATTTCTTAAAAATTATTAAATTATATTAAAAAAAATTGTCGTCTCCAAGTACCCCCGACTCCTATTTTTGAAAAATAGGCGTACCGGTACTGGAGACCTCAAAGTCTCCCCATCTCCGGGTAACCTTGTAATATATATATATGGTTGGACCTAAATCATGATTTATCTTGTTAAAAAGCAAAGTTATATCTCTAACTATCTTGCATTTCTTATTTTAATGGAATTTCTGATTTAAGGCAATCTCTAAAAGTCGACATTTCCCATTCGATATCTTCGAATTCGAGGATCAATAATAAGTTCAACTCCACATTGAGTACAAAAATTGGAAACGCAATTTTTCGGGCCATCTTAGAATCCATATAGAGGGTTTGGTCCCTAGGGGGACGGGGACTCGTAACAATCTCCGCCAATTAATTACCATTTAACAGACTATTTACGTTGAGTACCATTGTAGAGCAATATATTCCGCAAGAATTTTGGGTTCTCTATAAGGTTTATCCACTTCTTCTATAGAAATGACAAGTTTTCTGTTTACAGAATTAAGCACACTTTGCACAAGCATATTTTGACAGGCATAAACTATATAAATGGGGAGCCGGGATCCGAGAGGAAAACACTCATCCTCAATAACTAAATCGCCGATTGCTCCCGGTGTCATCAGCAGTAGCGGGGATAAATATCAGATTATAAAGGCCAGCTGGATCCCACTCCTGCTTTCTTTACAATGAAAGCCACTGAGGCAAGTTTTGCTAATGTAGCAGTGTTCCCTCGGAACAAAAACCCAATAGCCAAATACACTTATAACAAACTAAATAAAAACATAATTTGAATTATAATCCAATCTGTCTCTGTGAACTGTGTAATCTTTTACCATGTTTCTGCAACCACAAACTCTACTGATTCAGCAGCACATTTCAGATTTATAATTTGGCATTTTAAGTAACATTTCTCTACTGAAGGTACCAGGGTCTGGTTTATTGCAGAACAACTCTAATTTAAGCCCACATTTGGTAAAATTAAAGCTTGCGCAATTTACTTTCTTTTGGAAGCTTATATTTTTCATCGTGTTGTATTTTGCTCTATCTAAGTGAAGCCTGCACATTTTTATCTACTTTCCGGATTTTCATTTCACATTTATTTAATGCTTGCATATTCGTTTTACAATGCAACATTTTGTTTCTATAGTATTACATTTTGTTCCATATTCAAGCTTGCATATTTTGCTCTATTTAATAGGATTTTCCTCTAGCTTGCAGGGTCTTGCTTCTATCAAATGTTTTTTTCTAATTAATCAACAAAAGAGGGCTATTTAAGCTAATCAACTTGATAAAAACAAATTTAAGAGATTAAATAAAATAGGGTTAAAGAGTTACAGATGGTGACTTCGCCATCGGGGCTGGTAAGCATCTTATCCATGCCCTTAGGGCCGAGGGAGGTGCGAATGATCCTCGCAACAGCCCTCGCGGCCGCAATGTTAGACTTCTGCGCATCGAGCCCCTTCACTCGACTCTTCTGGTCCTGCTCTCTCAATATTATAAATGGTCTCCCAAATTCGTCAAATGCCAACGCCATATCTGAAAATGCAAACACTTAAACCCTGGCTTTCGCTGGGATGTAGCCTAAACCCTGCCGAATGAAAAAAACATTTCTGCAAAATAGCATTGGAGTTGAAGATAAAACAAGATATACCTTGGCGTGGATATCAAAGAGATGACTCCAGGAATGCGATTTAAACTGGATATCAAAGAGACGATCCCAGGAATGTCTCTGCACAGGGAAGCTTCTCTTTCTCTGCTCCCGCTCGCTTCCGAAGTCTACAAATGGGGTTTGTCGGGGCTTTTAAAAATAAATATTTAAACCCTTCTTTTTTTCCTAATGTAATAGTTTTCTATCGTGTTTTATTTGTGTAAAGAAAAATAATATAAAAAAGGAAAGGAAAGGATCTTTTATAGTCCACTATACCAGCCATATGTTTTTTGGTCTACATATGGTGAACATACCCTACCTCCTAGTGGGATTTGAACTTGTGACCTCTCTTTCAAGAGTACAAGTTCTCCACCACTAGGCCAACTCAGGCCAATAAAGAATTTAGGAAATTAAATTTAAGGATAATAATAATGAGAATGAAAATTTAATGTAGTGTTGAAATCAAATTAATTTTAAATTAGAAATGAGACATTTTTTTTTTTTTCTATTATATGTTTTTAATATTTATATTTATAATGTTTTTTGTTGCGTCAAGGGCATCTCCCACGACCCAATCCAGTGCCTAGCTTATCTTAATTTGGTCTTACTTCCTACCAAGTTGGGGTCAAGAAGGGGCGAGTTGAGTCAAGGCTAATCCCGAGAGAATACACGCAAAGTGCTTGAGAAGCATGTTATTTTACTCATTTGTATATAAAGTCATTTAAAAATAATAATGTATCAAATATTTTTTATTATATTACATTTTTTTAGGTTTACTCTTATCTAGTAGACTATATCAATAACTAGCATAGCTATATTTTGAAAAACCTATGTAAATAATGTCGAGAGATCTCAAATTTGAAGTGCACATTCGTTTGAAAATGATATAAAGTCCCACAAAAAAATAAAAAAGTAATTATAATATGATCTTAAATGAGCTACGTCTTAGGACAGCCAGCCTACACAAGTGATAAATTAGATTTTGAACCTGTAATTACTTACCATATTTTTCAACTCCTCACTCATCCAATCTATGTTTTGGAGCAAAAGTATGAAATTTTAAATTTAACTCTTACACTAAAAAATAGTCTTTGTTATTCCATTCTTTATCTCACCTACAAAAGTACTAAATAATTATTAGAAATATATGTTTGGTTGTTTGTTGTCGTTGATGTCAAACATTATGTTTCGAAGGTGTTTGTGTTTGCTCAAACACTATGGTTTGGAAGTCTGACATATTTCAAAAGGTAAGTTTGTGTACTGAACTTATAGAACAATGAAAGGCAAGTATGTATTCAGTGTTTTAGTACAATGGAAGACAAGTATGTAGTTAGTGTTATAGTACAGTAAAAGACAAGTATGTATTTCTAGTGCTCCATTGTAGTGGAAGACAAATATGTGTCCTATGATCATGAGAAGATGATGTTCATCAGTGCTTCATTATTATATTCTTATATCCAGAAGTCTGTGTGGTCTAGATGCATGTAGTTCAGTTACAGAGAAATGCAGTTTTGCTTTTGCAATTAACAGTGATACAGTTATGCTTTCTGGAAGGTTTCTACTTTGGAAATCTATGTTGATGGTGTGTTTATGGTTATGTAGTTGGATTCGGGTTTTGGTCTTGTTTGTGGCATTCTTTGGTGATATGAAATATGTCTCTAGTGATCCAAAACCCATGTCTTCATGTGTTGCAATCTTGTACAATTGTTGTTCTGATTCATAAATACATTGTGATGTCCTCTGACGTGGACTATTGGCATGTGACATAACTTCTGACGTAGCATGTGGATCCCACCATAACATGTGGAGGTCTGGATTTAGTTGGTAACTTAAGTGGTTATTTGGGTAGTGTGTCTACACATTTGAGTTAGCAAAGTTGTTCGAGTAATTGTGGATCTAGTGTCAGACTATGTGTAGTGTGCTTGTGGTTCCTCTCTCTCCTGGAGTGGATCATGCTTCTTGATTTAGGTATGGGTTATACATTTCATGATTGTCTCTTAGCTGGATGGGTTCATGCTATATGTGATCTATGCATTTAATGTTTGTCTCTTGTTTGGTTGGGTCCATTCTATGTTTTTGTCTGGATGCTTCTGGCATGGGACCTTATTGCATTGTGTTATTGTCTTGGCCGACTTGTAACTTAAATTATAATATTTATTTGGCATGGTTGACCCTTTTGTAATCTCCAATGATCTATCTTATATATAAGTACAATTTGCGCTTTGGAAAAATGTAAGTGTGAAGCAAGTGGATGATGTGTGAACCAATGAAGATCTACAATCAACAGAGTAGAGTTCAATGATCATGGTAGAGAAGAAAAAGCAGTTACAATATACTGTTAAGGTTGACAATGTTGTGTAGGTCGGATGCATTATTAGGAGAATCTCTCTTCATCCTTGTAACTTGAGTTGTATGTAACTTGTCCCTAGGAAAATGAGTCTTGGGTGCACAAGTTTGTTGTTGCATCTTGCTACTTTGGCAATGAGCGTATGTATGCAAGTGTGAAGCAGTGAGCTCCTACTTATTTTCATTTTTGTATTGGCAGTGAGCCTCTAGTTGCAAGTCCAGAGCAGTGAGATCCTACCATCTTTTGTAATCAAACTATATACATTAGTGAATTATCTTTGTGCGCAAGTGCTCACCATGGTTTTTTCCCGTTTAAGTTTTCCACGTATAAAATCTTGGTATTCATGTGTTGTTGGTTTTATTCATTACTTGTTTATTGTTTCATATGGTGAATATTGAAGTTAGTTGTTGTGTTTTGGTTTATGTTGATTTTGTTATCTCTGTAAGTTATTTTTGTTGTCATTAGTTTTGTCAAAGTCATAGTTCATGGATTAAATAGTCGGTGAATGGAGAAATTCCTATATGAGACTAGTCAATAATAGACACCGAGGCAGTCGGTCAAGACATAAAGCATTATGCAGTCGGTAAAGCAAAGGAAATTGAGAACTAAGTATACCAAGCATATTTTGTTACCGAGTGGATATACTACACCGAGTTGCTAGTTATCGAGCACTGAGATATTATACAACCGAGTTAGAAGGAATATGGAACCGAGTTAGATAGTCAATTCAAAAAGTGATAAGGACACATTTAATGCATTGTTACTACATTAATTACATTACTGCAATTATTAATAATAGTTGGTTACACGATCAACAATCGAGATAATTCAGGATGAAGATTTAAGGCATAGATCAACCAGTTAATGGGATTTTTATATTTCCAAGAAAAACACCAAGGACCAAGGTAAAATTAATATGGTCACCGAGCGAGAAATAAGATCAAACGGTTCACGATAATCATTTCTCAACTAACTCACAGGATTAAGAGGTTAAAATTTAATCTTTATAAAGGATGAATTCACGAGTTATGTTGATATTGATGTTGTTAATGTTGTTGATGAAGGAGTTAATGTTGTTATTGAGTTATTGAGGGAGAACAACATAGAGCATAGCAGTACCGAGAAGATTTAGCTACAATAGAGTAGAGCAATGAAGTGTTATAGAGATCAAGTTAAGGTAATACATATCAGAGCACATAGAGTCTGAATCAACATTTTTATTTGATGCAAAGTATAACAGACATTTCATAGTTTAAATACTATTATACTGTGAAGGTTAAATCCCAACACTGGGTAGATCCTAACAGATCTTGTTATTGTAAATCCTTTAACCAGGTACATCTATAAGTGTAGAGATTGTAAAATCCTCTAACAAGGTAGACCTAATAAGTCTTGTATACTCTTAACCGAGTAAGCTATCAGAAGTAGCAAAACCATTATAGCTCTAACTGAGCGCCTTTCATATTGTATTTTAGTGAAAGTTGTGGGTGTCATCCCCACCACAGTTTTTTCCTCTAACCAAGGATTTATGCGTAACCAAAATCACTGTGTTATGAGTTTATTTGTTATGGTTTTAATGTTTTGAACTACATACTTTACATTACTTTCATTTCAATGCAACGAAGTTGATAAACAGAGACCAACAAGTTTATGGTTAATCAATTAAGGTATTAAGTTAAAAGTTTTATAAGTATTGATTCACCCCTCCCCTCTCAGTCCTTACTTTCCATACATTATTCCAACAATTGGTATCAGGGTTGTTACTCTTGAGTTATAGGGTTTGACCACCTAAGAGTTAAAGATCCCAGTCATGGAAAGTTTTAGGCAATATAAAACACTTGATGGTCTTGAATTTGAATTGGAAGGTGCAAGAGAGTTAATAATTGATTTGAAGAAGAAACTTGAAAGATCTCTAATTGTTTGAGTGTCTTATTGCTATGATTGATAATTTATTCAACTCTCTATTTGATGAATGACTGGATACTTGAATGAATTGATACATGGTGATCTTTTAAAATTAAATGCTCTCCCCTTTTTATAACTTCCAATGTGAGGGAGTCACAATTCTTTAAAATTAGGCCCTTTGCATGAGTTACAACCTTTCATAGTTAATTGCTACCCTTGGGAAATTATATTTTATTTTAATAAACTTACCAAATTCTTCGGATATGCTTCATGTGGAGGGTGGTAGAACACTACATCCAGCCAAACAAGTAACCTTCTTAACAATCACCCCTAACAACATTTACCATCTACCATTTGACTCTTATTAATAGCCTCGTACTAATAAAATGATATTTTCAGCATATTTCTTTACAAGTATTGATTGCCTTTTTAACTCTCCAAATGTCTTTTTAATTCTTCCTATACTCCTAAAGAGATGTCTCTCTTCTGGGAGAGATGAATCCTTTTAAGGCGACATAACTCTTGTTAACAAACCAACCTCATATTGTCTACAATTAACTCGTCAACAAACTCATTCTAATCAAACTTCATCAAATCTCTTGGCTAGAATATTTTAGCACCGTCTTGCATTCTTTACTGATGTTTACCCACAGTAACTATTTACCCACACTGCCTTATAAGAAAAATGTATATAATTAAGGACTCAAAAAATCACTAAATTCAGAAGTTGGGATGGCTATTACGTGAGGCTTCATTCAAGCACATGGAATATTATTCTTCATGCTAAGAGGGGAAAGAGAAGACTCTATCATCTCACCTGTGCTCTTTACTTAGGCAACTGTTGCAGGTAAATAGGGTAAGAGAGAATAGTGAGTTCACTGGTTTTCATCGCCAATGTCTCTATCAGCAATTGAATCAAACATTGAAGGCTTAGCTACGTTTCATACAGGTATCGTTTAAAACTCACATGGTCATTGGAGAAACATCATAGACAATTCATATATTTTGAGTAAGACAAGCCCAGGAAAGTAAATTGGAAAGAACATATCGATTCTTCCATAATTTAAAAAACATTTCATTTTCTTTCATAAATTTTAACAGAAATACAGAGATTTATGACTATTTCCATATTGTTTTATAGGAGCTCGAGAGTAATTCATTCCACTGTCTTTTCCTTTGTTGAGTTCCTCCACCTCTTTGATCCCGATGTGGATTCACCTCTCCTCCTCCAAGATTGTGGGTTGAGCCCTCCACACTAGTCACCTCTCTGCTCATGACCACAAATTGAACAATTGAACTGTCAACCATTACTATCAAACATCAAATATGCAAAGACTAAAAGAGAACTAAAACCCACCTGAGCCTTATTCACGGTTTAGGAAATGGCGAGCGTAAGCATGGATGTGATGTGATATCACCCTGTCTGTTGTGGATCGTCAAACACTGCAGAAGGATTCAATGTCTCAAAAAATGAAGCCCTGCGTTTTGAAGCACCCACACCAGTCACGTCTTTGCTCATGGCCACAATGGTTTAGAAAATACGAGTCAGAAATATATATCCCAATATTTGGTATTACATTTTATGATAGAATGTAAGTGGAATTAAATTTCACATGCCCGAAAGAAGAATTTGTCCTCGATTGTCCGACCTCTTCCTTTGCTCTGCCACAATTATGTAACACCAAAATCTTTAAAAAAATTGAAAGAAAGATTGAACAAAAGTATGATGGACAGAAAAACCCGCTTGCACGCTAAACACAACCAAACAGAACAAACACTGCAAAAAAAAATTTAACATACAAAGAAAAAACAGATTGAAAGAAATAATAGAACAAAACAAAAAGAAAGAATGCATGTAACCCAATTTGAATTTGAAAAAAACTGAGAAAGAAAGAATAGAACAGAACAAAAAGAAATAATGCCTTTAACCCCATTTGAATGTGAAATGGGAAATCAAATGTTTATCATTGTCTCTAACGAAATTGTTTTTTCCCAATTTGAAATTGAAATGAGAAATCGATTGTTTATGGTTGTCTCTACCTAACTGAATTGCTTTTTCCCACACTCTAACTGAACTGCTTCTTCTGGCACGTTCTCTCAACGGCTATCTTTCAAAATCATTCATTAATTTAAACAAATACAAATAGATCAATAATTTTTAGAGAGAAAAAAATAAGAACAACTGATAATTATATAATTTAAACAATTGGTTAAAGTTATAAGTGGTGAGAAAATTAGATTGAATGTATAAGGTAGGATAAGATCATGTAAGGTGGCACAACATCAACTTTTTATCATCTTGACTAAAACTATGAGTGATCCCCTTGAATATTTATTTATAAAACTTCATAATTTCCTATTGTTTATCGTCCTTATATCTTTCTTGAGATATTTCTTTTATCTATTTCTCATTATAATGGATAAGACCATCTAGGAATTTTCATCATAATTGAAGGAAATGGTTGGAGCTACTTAAGTTTGTGACCCTTTCATAAGTAGTATGGCTTGAGCACATGTACTTTCCCCATTCAAGAGCTTGGATGTGTTTACCCAACTCAACTAGTGATATTTAAAGATCATTCACGAGCTTTAAAATGAGAACTTATTCCTTGAGTGTCACCTAGGTTTCATTTCCTTAGCAATGAGCTTCCCACCCTTGGACAACTTGGACATAAAGAGTCCCACGAAGGTTATCTATCCAAGGAAAATCAATTTCATCTAGTAATGCATGGTTGGTCATCTGTTTGATTTGGCCTCCGTGAGAATCTCCTTTTTGTTTGTCTTCCCTTCCCCTTCATTATGTGGTATGTATAGTCATATATTAATAGCCCAAACTATGTGGAAATACTTCCCCATCTCATTGCATCTTTAAAGATGGCTTTGGAGGAGCTAAGGTTTCATTCAATAGTAAATTAGTGGACAAAAGTGACACAAACAATATAATCTACCCTTGAAGAAAAAATTGCTTCATTTGAAGAAGTAATAATTACATGATATTGTCCTTTAGATATGAATCTAATCTTAATGGATATATTTTGGAATCTCCATCTATGAAGAAAAATTCCCCTTTGATTCACTAAAAATATAATATATTTTCATTAAACACTTCCTTCAAGAAACACATGGGAATATAGTGAATTCCTCAAGCCCTTTCCAACAAATTTATTTTAAAATTATATTATGATAGATAATGTATGAATATTACATAGAAGTTCTTTTATAGTCCTTATATTCCTATCATTCATGTGGATAACTACTTAAACAAACATGTTTACAAATATCTACCCACATACCTAATTACATGTAATTAACATGTATATTTAACTTATTAGCAAATGGGGTATCTCACAAAAGGGTACATGTCACATACAACTATTTGAAGAGTACATGATTATACCTAGAGGAAGAGTGAATTAGTGTAATACTTTACTTTATGTTTTGAAAACATAAACAACGTCAATAGAAACCACACAAGACTTAACAATTGTGCAACATGAGAGGAACACAAGGAGAACACACACTAGTACATTTTAGGCCAAATTCTGAAGGCTATTTGTCAATTTTTCAATGTTTATCTGTTGGTACTTTGACAGATGTATCCGTCATGATTATTTCATTGGAAATTGCTACGGAAGTGGTAACTGTTGCTATTCCAACACCGTATCCGTCAGATCTTACCACATTAATATCCAATTTATAATAGGATTTCATACAGTACATCTATCAGAATGCCGACAGAACATGTAGCCTTTCCAACGAACAACTTGTCGAAATACCATCGAATGTGCACGACATGAAACCCTGTTGAATATAAATTCCACAGCTGTCATAACTTTCTGTTGCAAATTCCAAGTTATCCATCGTTACGCCTGTCAAAATGCCGATGGAAATCAAGTGACCCTCCAACAGGGCAACCCGTCGAACGTATAGCACTACCATCGTAAATGCCTATCGAAAATGTAGTTTTTTCGACAGGAAAACCCGTCGAAAATATAGAACTGCCATCGTACCTCTCTATCAAAATTATACTATGTCTGTTGATATGTCTGTCAGAATGCCGATGGAAATGAGGTGACCCTCTGACAGAAAAACCCGTCGAACATATAGCACTGCCATCATAATTACCTATCGAAAATGTAGTTTTTTTGACAGGAGAACCCGTCGGATGTATAGCCATGCGATCGTAAGTGTCTGTCAAAAATGTAGATGTTCCGACAGGAGAACCAAGTATATGTTAAATCAAGTATATGTTTAGAATACTATGTTCAAACTATTGCTCTGTAATAAACATTCTATCAACTGTAACTATGCAATAATTTATGTTAAGGAACCTCATGCAAATTTATAGCTTAAAGCGTAGCAAATGATTTAATGTATTCATATTCTCTAATCTATGTTTTCATTGTGTTTCGGTACAACTCAGTTTCAAAAAGAAGATAAAGTATGCTAACCACGTCATCTTCATCTCTTATTTTCCTTTCTTTGATCTCTTCTTTTCCTTTCTTTGGTCTCGTCTTTTCCTTTTTTTGACATCCCATATCATCATGGTTGTGCCTATATTGCCAATAAACAACATTCAATATCACTCAAAATTATCAAATACGTAACCCATAGTATTAAATGCTCAAATGCTTACAATACATTGAATGTAATGGGATGGTGATGTAATGGGATGAGGATGCTATTTTATTTTATTTAAAATTTAAAGTTATAAATTAGAACTTTCTAATGACTAGATACAAGGTTGTTTGTGTGTTTCTACGAGTATATTCGAAACTATACAATTCTATGAAGAGAAATAGTTAAAATGTTTGAAAGAAAGGAAGAAGAAGCAAAAATCACTAGAAGACTTGCTTGAAATGCATGTCCTTGCGCTTTATCATTTAAACTGCTTTCTAGCATGTATTTCCAGACATGTCTCACAAAACCCGTCACTAGCACTACTTATCATCATTCAGAACTACAGTTCTTAAGAAAGGAAGAGCATGGATTCATAAAGGAAAAATGTTCATATCTAATGGAGAAAAAAATAATGTTATAAAGTGATGTGATATTTAGAAGGAAAGCTACAAGATATTTGCAACAAAGTTTGAATCCTTAAGCAACCATGTCAAAGAGCAGTGAAAGTATACAAAGTAAAGACTAATTATTTCAGCATTTTTTTCATCATAGGAAGGTAGTAATCATATGACTCGAAATAAAAAGGTACATTATGATAAATTAAATGCCATGGAATGGTGATCACAATAATTTTGAACAAAAGATTTATATGGAGAAGGACAATGTGAAACAGACTAGTCTGATTTTTTCTATCTTCTAAATTTATGATGAAATTGTTAAGGAAAAGAATGAACATAGCAAAAGAGTCTACCATTATCAAGTGTATTGTTAGCTCTCAAAAGTGCACCCTGCTAGATAACCATAATCTAGCCTTCTGGAGAAACATGGAAACATTCCAAGTTTGTGGGTAAACTATGGCTGAAATGAATCTCCGGGTTCTAGGCCGGCTTCCTATATGATGATCACCTGTTTGCTTCTTGAAAGACTAAAAATTGATGGGGAAAAGGGATAGAAAGATTGCATGAAACGTAAATAGCTGAAATGAAACCTAAACTAAGGT
>MU228452.1:2804301-2814613 GCA_018584345.1 Thuja plicata
CAGAGAAAATGTCACAAAGCATGCCTCCTTGCATAATCAGAACTGACTACAAAATGAGTTACAACTCATACTTATACAATTTACCCAACTGCATTTTGGAAAACAATAACTTCTGGATCGGATTTGGTCTGTCCAGCCACCGTTTATCTCTTTTTAAGCCTACAAAATACAACTTGAGGACCCAAAAGTCATGCTTAGAAAATATCAACATAAAGACTCCTTGTCAGAAGCAGTCTTATCCCTCTAGAAGAGTCACAAAAGTCTCTGAATTGCAATAACTTTTCTGCAGACTTTAACAACTGCAACCTCTAATCTTTTCACAAAATCTGATCTTTCAACCTGTAAGATATCTTATTTACTTCGTCTGAGAACAATCTGATCTCTCTGTCTCTGAAAAAATCTGATCTTTCCACCTGTAAGATATCTTACATTTTCTTTCTGCGAGTGAGCGACGAGCCTTCTTTAAATTTTATTTCATGGCAGTCGCATACTTGCAGTCTTTTATGTTCTGCTTCTGTCCTCTGCGCGAGTGAGCGATACTATCTTTCCTTTCCTCAGTCGCGAGCTCGTAAGCTGATTCTTTATTTTGTTTGAGTTTCTGTGACTGAGCGCCAATGCATTTTATTTTTCATTTATCCCTTCATCGCACAGTCGCGAGCTTTTTGAACTTTCCCTTGGATTTTGAGCGACTGAGCGACAATGTCTTTTCTTTCCTTAGTCGCCTACTCGCGAGCTGTTATGAATTTTGAGAAACACTTGTGCGACAGAGTGACAAGTCCCACTTCTAGCTCGTCGCACACTCGCGAGCTCTTTCTCTTCCATGCTTCGTAGACTTGCGGAAAAACAGGAAACAGGGGGGAATTTCCTTGCTTGTGGAAAATCTCTCTATGGGTGCGAACTCCGCAACATGTAAAAAACTTCTCTTTTTCCCTTTTCGGAAAATCACCCTCACAGGTAGAAATCCGCCACGGAGAATCAGAAATTCAATTCTCCGCCTTGAGTCCTTTTGTTTTCAGAAAATTGGAAAAGTGCTTCGAAAACCAATTACGGGGTCCACCACAACGCTCCTTCTTTTTCGCCTTTTCGGAAAATCACCTGAGAGGTGCAAAACCCGCAAGCCTTTGCGGAAAATTACCTTCGCAGGTAGAATTCCGCAAGCCTTTGCGGAAAAATACCTTTGCAGGAAGAAATCCGCCAAGGACCTTGGTACCGAAAATCGGTAACATTTTTGGCGACATCTGCATGATGCTTGCCTGCTAAGCATTAAGACCAGCTGCCTGAACTATCCATTGGGCATAGAGTCTTATTTTTTCACATTTCACCTCTGCTTGAGTGATTATTGTTTTCAGTTCTGTGTGATTTGCATTATTCATAATGATAAGGTAGGCTTGTACCAAAACAGAGCAAGGCTAGGTGTTTGCAGGTATCATAACCAGAGAGTCATATTTATATATGGGTTGCATCAAGACACATGAATTGCATAGATTTCTATTTATGAGCACATGTATGAATGTGCCTAATGACTATTGTATTTGCATGCAAGAAGGAGTGTTATATTTTCACAGCTCTTCTAAAAAACTCGGAAACCTTTACTGAAAGCAGGGAAACACTAGGAAAACCTAGGAAAAACTGTGCGTAACCAGCACTTAGGGAAAACCAAAAACTAACCATGGTGCAATAGCACCTTATTAAAAATAGAAAAACTATACAAAGGACAGCAAAAGATCAGACCTCAAAGCAGGGCTTGAGGTGTATCCCATTAACCGAGATAGGCAGCAAGGTTCCATCCATTGTTTGCAGTTGGAATGCATTGTGCTCCTTGGGTGCAGTGATAACAAAAGGTCCAGACCAGAAATGGTCAAACTTTGTATGCTGCCCTGGCCTACTCTTCAAAACATCCCATTTAAGAACCAAATCTCCTTCTTTGAAATACCTGTCAGTAGCCTTCTTATCAAAAGTCTTCTTTGTCTGTAACTGTTGGTACTCCATGTTCTGCAATGCCTTGGTTCTTTCTTCCTCCAACTCTTGCAATTTAATATATCTCAGTCTCAAGGGATCATTCACCTCAAATAGAACTAGCTGGTCTGCAAGTTGTAGGGATGGAAATTCAGTAGAAATAGGCAGCTTAGCCTCCTTCCCATATACCAGAACATAAGGAGAGGTACCAATAATATTTTTAGGAGTAATCCTATCCAACCACAGGGTAGATTTAAGATTTGAATGCCAGTCCCTCTTATTCTCCTGTAATGTCTTCTTTATAATTCTGATCAGATTTTTGTTTGTAGACTCAGCCAATC
Organism: Thuja plicata; assembly: GCA_018584345.1. Taxonomy (NCBI): domain Eukaryota; kingdom Viridiplantae; phylum Streptophyta; class Pinopsida; order Cupressales; family Cupressaceae; genus Thuja; species Thuja plicata. The sequence continues at coordinate 2,806,599 of MU228452.1, forward strand.
CATTACCCTAAGGGTAATAATTTGAAGACGTGTTTAGATAAACACCATTCTTGAGAGCCCGCTCAGTTACTTTAGAACCCACAAAAGCAAGTGCATTATCAGAGATCAAAGATTCGGGAACCCCAAATCTAGTGATTAAATCTTCATAAAAACTTAGTACAACATTCTCACCGGCTTCTCTCAAGGCCACAGCTTCAGTCCATCGTGTGAAATAATCGGTTGCTGTTAAAATCCACCTATGGCCAGCACTAGAACTTGGGTTTATTGGGCCTACAAAGTCAATTCCCCACCTCATGAAAGGTTGTTCTACAATGATGGGATGCAAGGGTAAGGCTGCAAGTCTTTCTTTTCCAGCAAATAATGCACATTTTTCACATTTCCTTGCCCAAGCATAGGCATCCTTAAATAAATCAAGCCAATAATAACCTGCTCTCAGAATTTTATAGGCTATATTTTTTGGAGAGAAGTGACCTCCTATATCATGAAATTCTTCAAAGAATTTGCTGACTTGATCAACATCAACGCACCTCAACAGCATACCGCTGTGATCCTTTTTTAATAAAACATTGTCAATTAGAACATATGGAACAGATTGCAATCTAAAATACCTGCGTTTAGCTCTATCCAGCCTTGGAGGACATTGCCCGGTCTGCAAAAAATGCGCCATTTCACTCAACCAGCTGGCTGGTTGTTTATTCCCAGCTTCAACACCATTTACTAGCGATGTTTCTTGGCCATCTTTTACCTTCTGTGTTGATGCATCAACCATCTGCTCGCACAAACCTTTACCCCTAACGAGTTTGGTGACATGTATGTCTACATCATATTCCATAACCCGGGTAATCCATCCTGCACGTTTTTCATTCAAATCCCTGCTTAACAAGAATTCTTTCACACTGGGATGTGCAACCATTAGATGTATCTTGCTGTTGGAAACCAAATGTTTGAATTTTTTAAGGCTTTTAACTATAGCAAGTACGTGTTTTTCTATGAAGTTGTACCTTTGTTCATATTCCTCCAAACCTTTACTAAAAAAAGCTATAGGTTGTTCTATCCCTTGTTCATTTTGCTGAACCAGTATTGCAGAAATTGCGTCTAAGCTCCCATAGGCATACAACATGAAATCTTTAGTAAAGTTAGGATTTACCAAAGCAGGGGCAGTTGATAAGGCTTCTTTAATCGCTTCAAAACTGCTTTTCCCCTCCTTAGTCCAACTGAAAATGACATTCTTCTTTAGCATTGATGTTAAAGGTTTCAATAGACTTGCAATGTCTGGAATAAAACGTCTTACAAAGTTAATCCTGCCAATAAAAATTTGTAGCCCCTTCTTATGATTTGGCAGAGGTAACTCCAAGATGGCTTGCACTCTTTCAGGATCTATGGTAGTGCCATGTTTAGAGACAATGTATCCAAGAAGCCTACCTTCATGAACACAAAAAACTGACTTTTTTGGATTAATAGAAATTCCAAACTCCCTGCATCTCTCCAAGACATGCCTGAGATGAACAATATGATCAGCAGCATCTTTACTGTAAACCGTTATATCATCTAAGTATACTAGGACAAGCTTATACATCAGATTTTGGAAAGCCATATCCATAGCTTTTTGGAATGTAGCCCCAACATTAGATAAACCGAAAGGCATTCTCCTATATGCCATTATTCCCCACTTTGTAGTGAAGGCAGTTTTAAATTGATCTTCGCTTTTTACTAAAATCTGATTATAACCAGAAAATCCATCCAACAAGGAAAACCTTTCAGACCCTGAAACATATTGCAGAATTTGTTCCATGGAGGGTAGGGGATGCCGGTCTTTTAAAGAGGCTTTGTTTAAGTCCCTAAAATCAACACAAAGCCTTAACTCTCCATTTTTCTTCCTCACGAGGACTAAATTAGACATCTAGGAAGTGTGTTTGATAGGAAAAATGATGCCACTTTCAACAAGTTTGGTTAGCTCTTTATGCATGAGAGGTTCTAATTTGGGATTAGCATGCCTCTGTTTTTGTATTGCGGGTTTGGCATTAGGCTCAAGCTCAATAGTATGTTGGGCAAGTTGTGGATCAAATCCCTTAAGATCTGCATATTCCCAAGCAAAGACGTCCTAGAATTCTTGAAACAACTGAACATAAGACTATTTTTCATCAGGAGAACTTACCTTGCCAAATTTCAAATTTTTACCTTCAGCTATCTCAAGATCTTCATAATGATCCTGCTGAACCAGCAGGCTGGTTTTGTTCTTTCTTGCTTGATCATCAGAATTGAAAATAGACTCAAGAGTGACTAGTCCTTTGGGTAACTTGTTTGATTTAAGCTGTAAAACTTGATCACCATATTGTTGTTTTAACCTATCTTGATTAGATGCTGAAAAGATGTCCTCTTCAAGCAGAAAATTTAAAATCTTCTCATCACTGTCAAACACCTGCCAATTTATGTCATTATCAAGTATTTAAGGTCTGACTATGACCTTAATATGTTGTTAGACGCTCTCCTTAGTAACATTTTCAGGAATATTGAATTGTGCTCCCACAGTGGCTAACCTATCAGCGTGCAAATTTAAACTTCTTGGGACAACAATCAGGTTAAAAGCCTCAAAGTTCTCAATTTCATCCCACACTCTATGTTTATAGCTTTTAAGAGTATCATTTTTTGTCGCATGCAGTCCCCTAACCTGATTGACAATCAATTCACTATCTCCAAATACCTTTAAGCACTTGACACCTTTCAGCCTAGCCCATCCCAAACCTTGAATTAGACCCTCATACTCAGCTGTATTATTTGTACATGCAAAGCTGAAATGAAAAGCTGCATAATACCTATCCCCTTAGGGAGATATCAACATTGCCCCTCCTCCTGATCCATTCTTGCTTCTGGAACCATCAAAGTACAATTCCCAAATTTTGTGTTGCTTATCCTCACATTCATTTGAACTTTTAACAAGATTTGGAATAACTGATCCAGCTTCTTGGAATGTATAATTTCCAAAGCCAACATCTAAAACAGTGTTGTTCTCACCTCTCAATGTATTCTCAGCTGCCCATTCATCAAGCAAGATATCAGGAATGCTCTTAATTTGAGTGCTTGTTTCTGAGATGGTGGAATTTTCAGTTTGATCAGATGCAACACAATTTGCATTAATCACACTGGGTGCATATGGCTCAATATGATCCTTTGCGAGCCCCTCAGACTTGATAATTACCTTAGTCCCATAACGGGTTCTAAATAGCATATGGGACCAATCTGATGAAAGATATCCCCCTATCTTGGCTGTGAACTCTCTTGATAAGCAAATGGAAAAATATGGGGGAAGGTCGATTACAAAGATATTGTGAGGTATTGAGAAGTTAGGATAGGCATGAAGGGTTAAAACAACATCTTTAATTACCCCTGTGGTTTTAACAGTAGAACCGTCCAACTGTACTACCCCTTTTTCCAATGGCTGATAAACTAAACCCAGCTGATCGGCTATTTTCTTAGGCATCACATAGGTGGTAGCACCACTATCCACCATACAATTATGAACTAAATTATTTCCTATAATCAAAGATACGTAAAATGGAGGAGGTTTGGTACTTGTACCTTACATCTTACTGCTGTCTTGAGGAGTAACTTCTGTAGTAGCATTTGTCAAGATAGTCCTGGGAGGTGCATCAGCAGCTTGCTTAGGACTCTACTCTTCAAATAGGGCCCTTTTTAACAAATCGGTTTGTCCCGGAATAGCTAATGAATTCCACATAGACATTGTAACATTCATCTTCTTCATGTTTTCAACTATGTTGTATGGCATGGCTGAGCATACCTGGGGCTGTACCTTGACACCAGCCTGATTCGGCTGTGACTGTGGCTGCTCCTTAATTGGGAGTGTAGGAATCTTTTGTGCCACATGGATTTGGGTGGATGATGACCCATCCATTGCAGCTCCTTTATCTTTGTTGGCTGCTTGCTCCATCTCCAGAGCTCTTTTCTTTGCTCTGGTGCAGGTTGCAATCGATGTGTCACCATTAACCCCACAAAATTCCTCCTTTTGCCAGTTCATGAAAGATGTCTCAGTTGAAAATGAGTCATGTTGTTGTTCAGGCGCATCTCCAGTTGCTTCTGGTTGTGTACTTGCTACATTTTGAACCATCAACGTTTGATTAATGACTCCGTTAGAGCAAGTTGCTTGATTGTGCGGTTGGTTGCACAGATAACACCATTCATACTCGACCGCTGAATTATTTTGAGCTGGCACCATGTCTCTTACAGTATTTAAAGGGACTGGTGCATATGTCTGAAAAGGCCTTGGGTTTACATTTTGCCTATTCCCTTGATAGTTATTTTGATAAGGAGGCCTACCACCCTGATTTTGCTGCTGTCCTCCAAAATTTTGTTGCTGGTAAGGTGAATTTACACCTTGATTCTGCTGCTGGTAAGGCTATCATCCTTGGTACTGTTGCCTTTTGAGAGTCACTAACTCGTTCCTGAATGTCTGCAATATGTTTTCAAGCTTCTGTTGGCCACTTTTAATATCTTGCAGCTCTTGGGATGACCCTGCAGTAGCAGAATGACTAGTTGAGGCTAATTGTGACGTTGGAGCAGCAGGTAATGGTGTAAAAGGGGGGACAATTAGTGACATATTTGGCTGAATGTCAGGAAAGATAGGCATTGGTGGTCTTGGTGCTATTTTTCCAGCATGAATCAAGCTATTTTCTACCCTCACAGCTATTTCATATGATTGTGGCAGCGAGTGTCCTCCCATAGACTGGATTACTACTGATATGTCACTATTCAGGCTTTTTAAATAATATAGAAAAGCATGTTCAGGTGATAGCCTGACTTGAACAGGGATTCTATTCCAAGTTCTTTGGAATCTCGTATTGAAATCTGTCATTTGTTCTTGTGGAGCCCTCTTGATCATGGTGAGTTGTTCTACTAAGGACAAATGGTCTGACTTATCCTTAAAATATTTGCTTAGAGCATCTCCTAAATCATCCCATGAGGTGATAGATCCCACATTTAATCCTCTGAACCACTGGAGTGCTTTCCCCCTCAATGATTCTGCTAATAGCCTTACGGCTACATTATCTTGTGTAATGTGATGAGCATAACATAAAGTTGCCACATCTCTGATGTGCTCCAATGTTGTAGTTTGTCCTTCTCCCGTATATTCTGGTAAACCTTTTGAGGCAGCAAGAGGAATATCATCATGCTAGGCAAGATTCAAAGGGTTGCCTTGGTTAAAAGGCACAAAGGCGAATTGCCTTGCCATTGCTGGTGATGGTACTGGTACTTGCTGACTGGAAGTCGCAACAGCAGCTGAACTAGAACTTGCTGAAAATGAGGTACCTTGTGTTGCTGCAGCAAATAATGATAGAGACCCCTTTTTGAAAGTTGGTGAGGCTGAATGCCTTCCTTCCTCTTTGCTAGAATGTTTGTTTCTTCTCCTTCCATATGACAACAAAGGTCTATCTTGTGTATCAGGTGGAGTAGACTGAGTTCTTTTCGAAGGAGGAGTTCTAAGAAGTGTTCTCCCTCTTCTTTTAGGTGGAGACAGCTGCAAATACTCAAAAGACTTTGAGCTTCTAGTCTCGATTCGTCTCATATAGCACTACTCTTCATAACCATGAGATTGAGTCGCCAGATATGCAATGAAACAACCTCTCACAGATCTATCTTATGCTGATAGCATATCAGAATCAGCACAAAATTTGAAAATTATCACAATGATCAGTTAAAAGACGGTCCCACCGGGCGTGCCAAAATTGTTAGCTCTCAAAAGTGCACCCTGCTAGATAACCATAATCTAGCCTTCTGGAGAAACATGGAAACATTCCAAGTTTGTGGGTAAACTATGGCTGGAATGAATCTTCGGGTTCTAGGCCAGCTTCCTATATGATGATCACCTGTTTGCTTCTTGAAAGACTAAAAATTGATGGGGAAAAGGGATAGAAAGAAAGATTGCATGAAACGTAAATAGCTAAAATGAAACCTAAACTAAGGTGATCCACCAAATTTGACATGAAAACATAACACACACAGGCTTAAGTCCTGGGTCAACTATCTTGAATTGGAGGTAAAACACAAATCTCTTGTATAGGCATGCATTAATGTTTCATAACAAGGTCATGATTAAACTGTTAAGAGGAAAGACTTCACAGTTAACAACTCAAACTAAGACACTAGTTACAACCTACAAGCAAACATACTCTTCTGCAAGTAGATGCTACAAAGGGACATGATTACAAGGAAATAAAATCATTCACAATTAACTTATCAACCATCTACAACGCATACAAACAAGCAGAAAAGAGACAAGGCTGACACAATTCAATAAATTGATTCCAAGAACTTCAAGCTCTGCATATTATTTCTCAAAATGAGTTACAGACTTATGCACAAAAATATACCAAGGACAGAGAAAATGTCACAAAGCATGCCTCCTTGCATAATCAGAACTGACTACAAAATGAGTTACAACTCATACTTATACAATTTACCCAACTGCATTTTGGAAAACAATAACTTCTGGATCGGATTTGGCCTGTCCAGCCACCGTTTATCTCTTTTTAAGCCTACAAAATACAACTTGAGGACCCAAAAGTCATGCTTAGAAAATATCGACATAAAGACTCCTTCTCAGAAGTAGTCTTATCCCTCTAGAAGAGTCACAAAAGTCTCTGAATTGCAATAACTTTTCTCCAGACTTTAACAACTGCAACCTCTGATCTTTTCACAAAATCTGATCTTTCCACCTGTAAGATATCTTATTTACTTTGTCTGAGAACAATCTGATCTCTCTGTCTCTGAAAAAATCTGATCTTTCCACCTGTAAGATATCTTACATTTGCTTTCTGCGAGTGAGCGACGAGCCTTCTTTAAATTTTATTTCATGTCAGTCGCATACTCGCAGTCTTTTATGTTCTGCTTCTGTCCTCTACGCGAGTGAGCGATACTATCTTTCCTTTCCTCAGTCGCGAGCTCGCAAGCTGATTCTTTATTTTGTTTGAGTTTCTGCGACTGAGCGCCAATGCATTTTATTTTTCATTTATCCCTTCATCGCACAGTCCCGAGCTTTTTGAACTGTCCCTTGGATTCTGAGCGACTGAGCGACAATGTCTTTTCTTTCCTTAGTCGCCTACTCGCGAGCTGTTATGAATTTTGAGAAACACTTGTGCGACAGAGCGACAAGTCCCACTTCTAGCTCGTCGCACACTCGCGAGCTCTTTCTCTTCCATGCTTCGTAGGCTTGCGAAAAAATAGGAAACAGGGGGGAATTTCCTTGCTTGCGGAAAATCTCTCTATGGGTGCGAACTCCGCAACATGTAAAAAACTTCTCTTTTTCCCTTTTCGGAAAATCACCCTCGCGGGTAGAAATCTGCCACGGAGAATCAGAAATTCAATTCTCCGCCTTGAGTCCTTTTGTTTTCAGAAAATTGGAAAAGTGCTTCGAAAACCAATTGCGGGGTCCACCACAACGCTCCTTCTTTTCCGCCTTTTCGGAAAATCACCTGAGAGGTGCGAAACCCGCAAGCCTTTGCGGAAAATTACCTTCGCAGGTAGAATTCCGCAAGCCTTTGCAGAAAAATACCTTTGCAGGTAGAAATCCGCCAAGGACCTTGGTACCGAAAATCGGTAACATGTATCAAATTCATGAAGAAGCACATCAATTATAAACAGTTGTAACACCCCAAAATTGGCACCTAACAATCAATCAATTTTGGTGCATTTTCTTATCTTCGAAGTCCTATTGTACTAGGCAAATTCTTCTCCTAATCGACTTTAATTGACTGAGTTTCAAATGTAGAAAACCCAAATTTGCATAAATCTGACATTACATTTAATTCCTAAATCTCAAATGATTATTAGCTAAAATCCCTATGATTAATTGATTTAATCCTAAAGTCCTAAGTTTTTTTAATTAAATCAAATTCACCCTCTTTGGCTAATATACATAAAAGGAATTGAAAGGTTATTTAATTAATTGAATGAATTATCCTCAAAAAGGGAATTCCATAATTCCATATGAAAGGACACTTATG
>MU228452.1:2832053-2854219 GCA_018584345.1 Thuja plicata
CTAATTAGGAGGCAACAGGTCGCTTCAATCGCATTTTCAGAGCAAACAACTCATGTTTGTCTTTGTAAATCCATCGATTGTGTAAGGACTATGTTGCGTTTGTGTTGAATTAAGAGGTCCACATTCAGCATACAACAACAGCATGAACAATAGATCATCCCAGGGATAGATATTCATTCAAAGACATTCACATCAAACAAAGCATGAAGCAAAAGTAATGCAATGGACTACAAGTATAAAAGCATCAATTACTAATCCAAAAGTAATTTTGTAGCGATAAATATCATAACAACAATCATGAAACATATTCAACGAAGAGCTACAACTATAAGGGGGGTAATGGACATTCAAATCACTAGTATCAAAACCTTCCAATTCAGTAAAATGGATTTAAAACAGCTATCATATGGATGTTTCACATGAGAAATATTCAAGTGGATTGTTTTATTGAGAAAATAGAGTTACTCTATAGAGTTACTATGTAATGAAATCCACAATTTACAAAAAGCATTGGTTTCAGATTCAAGCAAAGAATTATTTTCAAACTAGAGACATTATAGTGTCAAAGCATGTGCATACATGAAAGAGGTCATTTTTCATGGGGCAAACTATAGTTTTGAGAAAGATCTTGTGACAGATAGCTCTTTCTTTCATTTCAAATTGTTTCTTTAAGGAGGATGTGTTATTGTTTTAAGTGCATTGAAATAGTCATAGGACAACGGGAATAAACCAATGACAAAAATATACATCATAGGAGAATAAATCATGTGGTTGTACCAATAGCAATAGAAAATACATCAGTTGACAAGTGAAAATGCAGCGTGACAAGATATCAACAAGTAAAGAAATCGATATTTTTGAGAAGATGAAACCAAAAGTGCAGCCAATAATGTTCACTTGAGAATATTACAACAGTGAATAGTGTCACTGACATAGGGTGAGTTGTTATAGTATGTATACAACCCAAGGATATAGGTTAGGGAGTAGTTTAGATTTATATTTAACCTAGAGAAATGTCAATTAGGAAGGGTACAAAGGCAATGGATTTCTCACAAGGTCAAGAGCCCCAATGTTACAAGGTGAGTTTCTTGAACTACATCAAGGTCAAAATCAATAGCAAATGGAGCATCATTATTGTTTTTGGAAAAAAAAAAGTGCTATCAAAGGCATGAGAAAGAGCTAATATCAAGTTTTATGGGTCAAGACAATGGCTACAATCAACTGTTAACATCCACAAGACAAAAGAAGCCTATGGGACAATAAACCCTATTATTTATGCATTGTGAAGTGTTGATCTTCTGTATTTTAGTTTAATAGTGAGCCCTCCAAATCTCTCGAACCATTCTTCACTAGATAAATCTTGAAAAGAGGCTACTATTAAACCATTTATGATCCTTATTGTGATCGCATTTTCAAAACCCTCTCACATCTCCATTGCATCAACTCTACTACAGTTACATCTCTGATGAAAAACCATTAATCTATCTATCCACATTCAAATTTGTTTGAATAATCAGAAAGTATAATGTAGTCCAACCTATTCTCAAACTTCAATTTATATCTTCAAGAAACAGACACAGCTGCCCACTACCAACTTAAGTGAAGCATTCTAAATCTATAAGATTGAGATCATTGAACAAGACAAAAGCAACACAAAATAAAATTGTGTTTCATTTATGCCTTTGCTTATTATATAACACCTTAATTTCTATCTAACAAAAAACACAACTACACACAAGATTTGGCTGTGTAATTAACTTCCACTGAGATATCACAAAAGGTTTGAATCTCAAGACTCAAATAATATCAAAATTAAATTTGGAAACCCATAGATTACACAAAACTTCAAACATTTATAGAAACTCACAATATCAAACATATTCTCTTCAGAATTAGACAGACCATAGATTGTAAGTTCCTTCATGCAAAACAATGGAAACTTAATTATATAATACTAAAAGAATACAAAATCTTAAACTAGATTACACATTTGTGAAGAGAGTTTCACTTTTTAGTTGCACTACTGATGAATAACCAGAAATCAATGTCGCATCTATCTATCTACACACAAATTTTGGTTACGGTATCAGATCAACATGTAATTAAGAGATGGACTTAATTACAATTCAACAAAGAAATTTGAATCTAGAAACCTGATATATATACAACAAAAAACAATTATAGATCTAATATCTTTGCAATAAGGTTCCATAGCCAGGGCTTTTACTCACTAGGTAGATTGAAGTTCAGCTCAAACATTTCCTTGGAAATGTTGCCTGGCTCATAAAATCCAAGAAGCCTTGCAACAATTTCAGCGCTCTCTTGAATATGATGATAGAGAGAAAGATCAAAAGGCCGAGAAAAACAAAGAGAAACAAAATAATCAAACAACATATAAAATCCTAAACTTATGTTGACAGTACAGAACATTTACATAATAAAGAGCCTAAATAACTCACCATTGATGTCGTTCAACATAAATAAAGCCACATCTTTTGCCCCTTCCTTGTACACACGCTCTGTTGGACAAGAAGTGCCAAAAACCCTATTTGCACAACAAATTTACAATTTCATCACAAACAAAGAAGAGTGTAAGTCCAATGTATGGAGAATACACTTGTAGGAGCTTATTACAAAGTGGAAAGCTAATATTAAATAATCTGGTTTGAGAATTTCAACTGTCATTTTACTTCCCAAGATTTGCATTTGAAGTTCAAGAACTTTTACCATAGTTGTGGTTTGGAAGAGTGAAAGTCCAATATTTATATTCTAGATTGCAAACTTTACTTTAATTATGCATTGAAAGAGTGAAATATTCATTCATATTTGCAGACCAAGAACTTAATGATAACTGTACTTCCAAAATTTGAATTGTGATTAATATCTTAGTAAGAAAAATGTAAAATTTAATTTTGTTTTGAAGAAAAAAGAGTAAAATATGGAGATTCATGTTTCTTGAATTATAATGGCGATTTATTGCTCATTAACTTCAATTTGTCTTGCCAAGTTTAGATCTAAGATTTGCATTCTGATAAGGTAGCTCAATCTATGTTGGATGCTGGTGTGCCGGGAGTTTGATCTACTGAAACTTTCATTCTCGATTAGCAAAGAGACTAAACCTTCTCTACTTACTATTTTCTTATGCAATCCTCCCGAAGCGCTGATTCAGGAGGACTTCTATACTAACCCCTGTTCCAGCCTTGTTTTGGATGGTTTATATATCATATGATACTTTGAAATGAAACTGATAATCATATGTAGAATAATAAATAGAAACAACATGAATTGGTCTTTATTTTCAACTCCTGTTACAACATTAACAAAGAATTATTGTTTAAACTTCTGACCTAAGAAATTTTCTTCAGCAATCCTAACAACTACAATGAAATTATTTGATGAGAATGTGCTTGTATTAATCAACCACAAAGAAAATTTCCTTAAATCTTGAATACCAAGTTCTCACACAACTATAAGGCAAAGAACGACGACTTCACGAGGACCAACGCACTAAAAGAACCTAGCAAGAAATGTATCAAAATGAGTGGAATATCAGTCGATATTGTACCAACATTCCTCCACAACTTACCTTGTTTCAACTAACTATACTCATCAAGTCAACCATATGATCAATGCTCGATTTAATAAAGGACTAAAACTTCATAAATATGATGTTTTCAGGGTCCAAACTCCTAGATAAGGTCATAATTAGGTCTAGTAATTGCCTAGAAGGTATCAAGAACATAAAAGAGGGTCACAAACACTTTGATGAAGACCAAGGAAGTATGATTACATCAAATTATCTAATGTTATTACTTTTTTCCATCGAGATCATCTTTGCATATTATACTTGCTAAGTTATCGTCGTAAACAAGAAATGCATTCAAGACAACCATATGATCAATGCTCAATTTTGCATAGCCTCTTGTGTTTTATCAATAGTTGGTGTACCCAAGTAGGTTCATTGGGAGTGATTGTCCAAATAAACCCAAAATAGGAACTTGTATCATCAATTTTGGATGCTATATTGAAGTTAGAAGTTGTTTTCAAAGGTTTAGAGCCTATAGTTTTCAAAGGGGTAGAGCCTATAGTAAGAGATCTACTTGAAAAGTTGAGAGATTTGGTCCTAGAGGACAAGTGAAGCTATAAGCTATGCATCAAGTGGTATTAGAGCTCGGTAAGAGTTCTTAGGAGAAATACAAGATGTCAATGGGAGATGGAGATACCACTTGAAGCCTTGCAATGTTGAGAGTGGGATAAAGGCTACATTTGAGACCCTAGATAAGGAACAACCTTATTGAGATTCACTTTGTTTCGAGAGTAGTTTTATATTCTGTACTAAATAGGGCCAACCACGTGAAGGTGGAAGCTCATTCCCCCCCTAACATCACTCTAAATTCCTTGTTAACATCTAAAATTCATTCATTATTTCATCCATTAATAAAATGTAACATTCATTAATTATCACACGATAACATTCATTAACACATTATAAAAAATTTGAACATTCAATAGCACATAATTAAATTCATTGGCACATAAAAATCAGTCATTATCAATTAAGGTGCATAGATGACAATCATTTCTTTTTTTTCTTTGGAACCAATTTTTTCACTTTTGAGAAGAAATTGCTAAGAGGAGCATCGATGTCATCATGATTATCTCCCCTATCATCAGATCTCAATGCAGGCCTAGTTCTATGTTGATGCAAAGGGGGGTCATCTGCAATAACATATAAAAGGCTTAAATTAAAAACATTTTATTATAATTTGTTACAAGTATTTCAGTACTTTAAAGGAAATAATCGTATAGCTCTTTACCTGATCTAGTCACATCATCAACTTCAAGATTAGTTTGTCTGGCCTTGGCCTCAACCTCAACCTGCTCATTAACAATGGCCTCTACACTCTCTGTAGTTGCAATACAAATTGTTACATTAATCCAAACACCTATTGCAATTAAATTTGTATCACTACACTAATCAATTTAAGATGTTTACTTGTATTAGTAATTACATATAAAAAATTGAATAGAAAATGTATATCTCCATCACTGTGATGCACATCTGAAACAACATCATCACACATAGGTTGTGTACCAAAATCGGCAGGCTGCATTCCAATTTCATACGCATTCATGTTATCATTGTTTTCTTACTTAAAACAAATATACTCACTTTATGTTGGAACTTAACATCAAATAAACTAATTGGTAAATAATTAAATTTGAAATAATCATCATTTAGCTTACTTACCGCGATGGATCCATCAGTAGAACCTTGTGCACTTCTTATTCTTTTAGCCACGACTTTATAGCCTTGTTGGAAGCCAATTCTCTTGTCCTCTTCTGTGAGAATTTTATTGAACTCCACGCCCTGCATTGTTGCTTGGTATCGTCAAATTTTATTTCATTGTTTCATCAAAACAAAAAATATTGCAAATTGTAAATAAATATTATAAAGATCAAATTATTATTTTTAGTGTTAAAATCCATCTAGAGATTGTATTTTTCCTCATATAAATATGATAATATTAACACTTACAACTCGTGCAACAAGTTTGGAATAAACACCAGAGTCGAGCTTGTGTTGCCCGTGTTTTTCTAGTCTTGCCTTTGATGTGTCAGGCAATCTATGAAGAGATTGAAATATGTTAGTTCATATAAATATGAAGAGTATTTAATACACAATTACATTCTTAACAATATCACATACCTTCTTTTGTGGCTTGGTGGTGTAATTCCTTTTTTTATTTCATTTTTCTCGTTCACATCCATAATAAGACGTTGTCACTCTAAATCAGGAATGCAAGGGGGGTGCTGGTACTTTGGGTTTTTTGATAATGTACACCTATACTGGTCCCTAACATACCTCAAACATAACCCAACTTTTTGAAGGAGCTTATCCTTCTCAAATACACGAGGCCCAAATAAGTTTGTCATACTCTCTATGAGAGCATCCTTTAACTTTATATCTTGGACTTTCCACCTTTTAAGAAGAAAAAAATAGTGTTAGATTCAAATATGAAGTGAACTTACCTTTAATATAGTTTAAGAAATGGATGTAATGATAATTATCCCAGCAATGATATGAAATCAAAATAGTGGATTGGGGTTTTAGTTCAGATATGATGTGCCATCATGTACAGATGGTGGGCCCGAATATCCGCAAAAAATCGTCACTAAGTTTACCATAAAAAATAGCATTCCCTGCAAAATAATCATGGGATCATTAGTCAAAGGATATAATAGTATAAAATAAGAATACAATAGATGTAAGCTTCTCATATTGAATGCAAGGTGTAATTAACATGCGATTGTATAGTAAAAGAAAGGTCCAATTTTTAAAGTACCTGGAAGTTTTGCTATTTTCAAGGGAACTCCTTCGTCTCTCACAAGCAATATGCAATCCTTCACCGTTCCTGTACTAGGAATATGAGTACATCTAGGAAATTCATCATCATGTGATGCATCTCCTATTGCATAAATTGAATCCATTACGAAATGCCCCTAAGAAAGAATACTTCAAGTGAAGTAAACATATATATAATGGTAGAGAAAATAAAATCTATGTACAAGTATGTGGTGTCATGGCGTCTATGGTCATGCTACGCATTGCCGACATTGCAGGAGGCACTACATCTGAGCCTGTCATCGTATGTGGCGGTGATAGTAACTGATAATTGACATGTGCTAAAGAATAAGATTGTTAGTGCATAATAAAAGCAGTGATTAGCATGGAAAATATTGTTATAGCATAAAAAAAGATATTCCAACATGTGATCTACCTAAACCACCTGCAGTACCCTCATCATGACCACGAGGATCAAAATTACGCAAATTTTTTTTGTAAAAGCAATGCATCCGCTTATTTTTTAATGACATAAAAGACTAGTATAACATTAAAATTATTATTGAACTTTTGTTATAATTAAAAATTACATTAATATTTACTCTGTAATTTTGAGATAGGTGCATCAATTCAGTTGCCCTCTTTTGTGACTCAGGAGTCAGAGGGAATATAGATGCCAATTGAGCCACTCTTTTTCCAAATTTTTGGAGGCATTTTTAATTGTTGAGGTCGGGTCATTACAAATACTGAAATCAACATCTAGGTCCCCGTCAAAGGACTCCTCCTGAGGGACTGCAGGTTCCTTTCCCTTTCTCTGTTGACCATCTGTTTGTGACAACAATATTACTAACACTATTAGAATTAATCCGAAACAGTGATGAAAAGAACATAATAAAAAACACTATTTAACATTTTGTTTCTATCTAATTTGTAGTACAATAACAAAGAGGTTTACCAGCTGGGAAGAAGTGCCTGCAGGATCATCATTGTCCCCTCTATGTGGCTGCTCCGTATTGTGGCGCTGTGTTATTATTTAAAGTTAACCAATAATTAGAAAGGACTAGATTAATAAATTTCATTAGAAGATTATGATGGAGATGAGGTGGATGGTGAGGAGACTCTATAGATGTGGCTGGCAAAAAAACTACATTATTTAATGGTACATAGTATGTACCTGCACCCCCATGATAGTGACATTGTTTGTATCTATGCGATTCAAATTGTAATCAATAAGTAGCTCTTCCCCTGCATGTATTGATTTTATCACACATACAAATACATGATTTCCCTCACGTGCCTCAAATATGCAATTGGGTTTCTTAATAGTTGACAGAGGTCACGTGCTATTTATAAAACCTACAATATTCCCTGATGCTTTTAGCCTTCCGTCAATGTATATAGCCAATCTTTTACTTTGCTCATTGTCTTTTTGTTGAATATAATTTGCTGAGAGTGCATACCTACACATAATTTTTTTATATTGAAAAATTCGCATCCAACTTTTGTAATCGTAAAAAGGTCGAACATACTCCATCAATTCGACAAATTTATTGTAAGAGACCTTTATGTCATCCATGGAAAATAGGCCCAAACCATGTATTGACGATGGTGCAATGCAATATATCTTGCCTTTAACACTAAAATTAGTGTTTATTGGAGGAAGTTCCTTGGGGACCCATTATTTATATAGATATTAGTACCTAAAGGGCACCTTGATGTCACCTTTGTTCTCATCATCATAAGAACATGACCCCCCTTGAGCAAGGAAAAATTTCATGCGTTTATTGAATTTCCTTCTAGTCTTTTGACCTCTAGTTGATCTTCCTAATTCAGACATACCACATGACTCACTTTCTTCTTCCATTCCTATATTTCCTTTGCTCGAGGAAGACACATATGACAAATACCTATTTGTTGCTACTTGCACTCCATCAAATGAGAGAGATAGCAAGTAATGTGAGATATTTTGAAAATTGTGAAATACATGAATCTCTATAGGGTGTATTGACTTATACCTATCGATTTATGAGACTGTGTGGGATGCTCATGAAAGGGGTACGAGTACCTACATATGTAATTCAATTATCTTATGTTACCTAAAAAATTTATGATACATATACTCAAAAATACATAGTAAGTACATTAAAAACCATAAGCATCCCATATGAATTAAAAACATTAAAAGGTACATCACAAATTAATTAGATTAAGAATTGATCGCATAACTATACATTTCTATCGAGAAATCAATATTAAATAGATTAAGCAGTGATCACATAACTGTACATTTCATTCATGTCATTGATCTTCTTCTTCATCCAACTCATCGCCATGATCATCGTCATCATAGACATCATCACCACCACCGTCATTGTCATCATCATCATCATCATTAGTAGCAACATCATCGTCATCATCTTCTTCTTCTTCAAGAAAAGTTGCATCAGAAACATCATTGACTAACTGTCGTTCGTGATCATCATCTACGTCATCTTATAGTTGTTCGCAATCTTCTTCTTCCATCGCATTATACCTCATTGACCTTCCTCTTGGATCATGTCTAACAATGAATGACCAAATCGATTTATGTGGAACCTCTGAGTAAAATACTTGCTCACATTGGCTTGGAAGAACATAGGACTCATCCCAACTGGCTCAAACTACCTTGTATTAATCATTGAAAATCCATTGTCATGTTCAATAACAATTCTATCAGGATCATTTTGATTAAGTCATAGCGTGTACCATTTGATGACGAAGATAACTAATCTGAAGGAATTAAAGTCACACTCAAGTATATTATCCAAAATGTCATAGTATCAATTTTTAGATTCTCGAGGATGTAAGTCATTTCTAGATGAAATATTAGTCACCTAAAAGACTGCACTTATCCCATAATCACAAGTTTTCTTTGTGTCATCCAACTTTTTGATGTGAAATTTATGACCATTGCAAAACATAGCCTTGTGGTGTTTGACCTACAAAAATATGTCAAAAATGTATAAATTATTGCATGTGGAGTTTATAAATGTATGGGTGATTAACAAATTTATACGTACCTAGAAATCTCTTAAACCATATGCTAAATCTATTTCCCTTTGCATAACATTTGGATCTCTATTACAATGAGCTTCTTTAACCAATGAAGACATAACTTCTCATGTTAATGTGTGACATAAATGACGACATCATTCAATTCATACCGTCATCCAATTTTGATTATTTGCAATATGCAAATGTATTGCATCCCACTCTCAAGTAGCTATACAAAAAATAAATAGATGACTTACAACCGATTAATTTTAAAGATTAAGAATTAATTAACAACTATAATAACATCTTATAATTTATTACCTCTCACTTTCCTCAATCTACCTTTCCCCACTCTCCTTAAAATTTTCTAATGGTGTCAAGATCCCAAATGTGATCTATATGGATTTTTGCTGCAAGCTTAGGAAGATATTCAGTAACATACACCATAGTCTAGTATACCATATATCCCTCCACCATAGAACCCTCAGGACGTGCTCTTTGCTGAACCAAACTTTTTAAAAATTTCAAGTGCCTCTCAACCATCCACATTGACCGAGTGTGTATGGGTCCATACAATTCAATCTCCTCAACTTGGTGTATGAGGTAGTGTTCTTGTGCATTGAAAAAGGTTGAAGGTAGACATTTTTGCATTTCACACATTAGATGAAACATTCTTTTCTTCCAATATTTTATATATGCTTTATGGATTTTTTTAGATGACAATCACCTACAAGACATTCAAGACACAAATATACATAAACACAAGACTTTACAATATATTACATAACAAGAAAAACAAATTGTGAATAAAATAAATATATACAACAAATTGAACAGATATCATTACTTACCTCGTGTATTTTCTAAAATCATATATCACTTGTTTGATGTTATTGTCGAAGTTCTTTGGGAGAGATAGGGGTAGCACATACTGCAACAATTATAAAAATAATCATGTCATTCTTTTTTCACATAATACAATGAGAAGTACATGCAGTTTACAAATATCTTGTAAATACAAAAGAACATGACTTACTTTGATGAAGGTATGTTAATCATGCATTTTCAATCCTGACCCAAATTCACTTTTCTTTGATATGGTATTTGCTTAGGTTCGCAACAAATCCTGTGAAAAAATCAAATTTCTCGTATGACTTCTTTTATGACATCACTGTGTTGCTTTGTTAATAACCAAGGAAGGACACTTCTATTAATTCGTTCTCCATTTCTATTTGATTCAATAAAAAATTTCATTGCATGATTGGATTCATGAATGTCACTACAAATTTTGACAATTTTTTTTCTTTGTCACGCCTTCCATCTAGTATCTTCCACAATGTCTCTATTAAATTCTTTTCAATATGCATAATATCAAACAAATGCACAATTTGCAGCTGATCGTAGTAGGGCAACCTACTAAATTGTCTGGGATAAATTTTTAGTCTCTTTGGAAGGTGCTCAGTAGTATTGCCTTGACGACCTTCATGATCATCAATCACATAATTAGCAAACAAAACATAATATAAATATATAAATTTCAAACATAAACCATAGGTAGAACGGTAGTACCTTAACGATTAATTATATTACATTCTAAATTTCATAGGTGAGTTGTCATTCTTTGTGGCTTAGATGTATTCTCTTCTTTCCCATTGAAAAGATGTTTTTCGGTAGTTCAACACTTATGATTTCTATGGAGAAAGTTTCTATACTCATCAAACCCCTGCTTTCTTAAACTTTTTGAATGATGAGATTTCATCTTTGGACCACAAACTGGACATGCAAATTTTTCTTTTGTTTGAAGGCCTACAAGATAATGATACAATTGGATTAAATATGTTGATTTTTATATTTAGAATTATCATGTGCAACTTGAATTTACCATAACATACCAGAAAAATGTGTTAGCCCTAGGGCATCATATATTGTTCATACAAGCATTGCATGGAATTGAAATATAAATCTTGAAAAGAGGCTGCTATTAAACCATTTATGATCCTTATTGTGATCTCATTTTCAAAACCCTCTCACATCTCCATTGCATCAACTCTACTACAGTTACATATCTTATGAAAAACCATTAATCTATCTATCCACATTCAAAATTTGTTTGAATAATCAAGAAGTATTATATAGTCCAACCTATTCTCAAAACTCAATTTCTATCTCAAAGAAATAGACATAGCTGCCCACTACCAACTTAAGTGAAGCATTCTAAATCTATAAGATTGAGATCATTGAACAAGACAAAAGCAACACAGAATAAAACTGTGTTTCATTTATGCCTTTGCCTATTATATAACACCTTAATTTCTATCTAACAAAAAACACAACTACACACAAGATTTGGCTATGTAATTAACTTCCACTGAGATATCACAAAAGGTTTGAATCTCAAGACTCAAATAATATCAAAATTAAATTTGGAAACCCATAGATTACACAAAACTTCAAACATTTATAGAAACTCACAATATCAAATATATTCTCTTCAAGAAGTAGACAGACCATAGATTGTAAGTTCCTTCATGCAAAATAATGGAAACTTAATTATATAATATTAAAAGAACACAAAATCTTAAACTAGATTACACATTTGTGAAGAGAGTTTCATTTTTCAGCTGCACTACAGTCACATATATGATGAATAACTAGAAATCAATGTTACATCTATCTATCTACAAACAAAATCTGGTTACAGTATCAAATCAACATGTAATTAAGAGATGGAATTAATTACAATTCAACAAAGAAAACTGAATCTAGAAACCTGATATCTATACAACAAAAAATAATTATAGATCCAATATCTTTGCAATAGGGTTCCATATCCAGGGCTTTTTCTCACTAAGTGGAGCGGAGTTTAGCTCAAACATTTCCTTGGAAATGTTGCCTGGCTCATAAAATCCAACAAGCCTTGCAACAATTTTAGCGCTCTCTTGAATATGATGATAGAGAGCAAGATCAAAAGGCCAAGAAAAACAAAGATATGATGAATGTCACTACAAATTTTGACAAATTTTTATTTGTCACGCCTTCCATCTAATATCTTTCACAATATTTCCATTACATTATTTCTAATATGCATAGTATCAAATAAATGCATAATTTGTAGCTGATCGTAGTAGGGCAACCTACTAAATTGTTTGGGATAACTTTTTAGTTCCTTTGAAAGGTGCTCAGTAGTATTGCCTTGACGACCTTCACGATCATCAATCACACAATCAACAAAAAAAACACAATATAAATATATAAATTCCAAACATAAACCATTAGGTAGAACGGTAGTACCTTGACAATTAATTATATTATATTCCAACTTCTATAGGCGAGTTGTCATTCTTTGTGGATTAGATGTATTCTCTTCTTTCCCATTGAAAATATGTTTTTCGGTAGTTTGACACTTGTGATTTATATGGAGGAAGTTTCTATACTCATCAAACACCTGCTTTCCTAAACTTTTTGAATGACGAGATTTCATCTTTGGACCACAAACTAGACATGCATATTTTTCTTTTGTTTGAAGGCCTACAAGATAATGATACAATTGGATTAAATATGTTAATTTTTATATTTAGAATTATCATGTGCAACTTGAATTTACCATAACATACCAGAAAAATATGTTAGCCCTAGGGCATCATGTATTGTCCATACAAGCATTGCATGTAATTGAAATTGTCTGTGTCCTATTGGTCTAGAGATGTCATACATAGTGACACCATTCCATAACTCTAGCAACTCGTCGGTAAGAGACTCAATATATACATTCATATCTTTAACTTGGTATTTACTTAGTTGAATGAACACCAACATTACATAATTATTGTGACTATTTTACTGCAAGATTTATAATTACATGTAGATAACTATTAAATGATCAAATAGCTAGAACAATCATTGTCAACATAATGTGCTCCCTCTTTATTGACACCCATGGAGGAATGTTATTGTTGATGACAAAAATAGACCAAACAGAGTAAACAGATCTTAGCTCTCCAAATGGATTGACACTGTCCGTTGTCAATGAAAGCTTGAGATTTCAAGGTTCTTAGATAAAGTGTGTCCACTTTTCCTCTATGTCCTTAAATGCAGAACCATCTGCAAGCATTCAAATAATGTCATCTTGACTCTTATTGTGTGTATGGTAATCCATAAATTGTGCCAAGCTACTACACCTGAAAAATCTTTGCAAATGTGGTATAATGAGGATGTAACGAAGAACTTTGCGAGACACCTTTTTTGTTATTTGATCTGTTCGATATCTACTCGTATGACAATCAGGGCATTATGTTGCAAATTCATATTTTTTATGATAAATAATATGATCATTGGGACAAATATATATTGCTTGATACTCTATTCCAATATCTTTCATAGTGGCACATAATTCTCGGTATGAGCGAGGGAGAATATTCGATGGTGGTAACAAAAACTCACCTATCAATCTATAGAAAAAATATAAGTTGTTAATATTAACAATATTTATGGTACATATTTCACCCTTTAATTACTATAATGACATATATGACATACCTTAGCATACGTGACATTGTTATGTTGAATAAACCATTGATAACCTTAAGTTCAATAACAACAAATAATAGAGATAAGAGTTGTCTGGGAGCCTTCGTAAAGGGTCGTGGCTACCTTCTCAAGTAGAGGTATATCATGGATGACATAAACATCATCCTGATCATCATCATTAGTTGTGTTAGTACCAAATGTGTCATGGACCAATGCATTAGTACCATCATCTTCAAATGTGTTATCTAGCGCATGATCATCATCTTCCATGGAATCATAATCTCCAACTTCCATATTCTCACCTCCATGGTCCATATCACGTACTTCCCTAGGGAGGTCGACCTATATAAAAATGATGAACACAAATAAACCATGATAATGATCTCATCATCAAGTGTATTTCATATATATATTAATTGTTAAATAAATATAATGAAAAACTTACCAATTGATGATAATCAAACCCCCCTTCAATGTGACCATTATCCCTACAATGTCTCTTAGCTATTTTATTAGCAATCTTCTAGTGTTTAAGCCCTTGCAATTATTGCAGGGACAATAACATTTTCCATCACCTTTTCTTTTGAAGTTAGACCATGATCTATTGATTATATCCCCATTCTGTTCTTCACTTAGGGATAAAAGTACGAAGCTGTGTCGCACTTGAGGACCATTTTTGTAGTTCCAGCCGAAATTGTTTTGGCCAAAACAGTTTTGACCAAAATATTTTTGGTCGTACATATGTGGCACAAATGTGGCGCCATGTGGCATCAATGTGGTAAATGGGTTTCGGCCGAAACTAGTTCGACCGGACCAGTTTCGGCCAAAATTTTATGAGTAAATATAAGCTAACTATGTTCTATCAATGAAGAATTGACATATATTTATATAGAGGGGTTCGGCCGAAACTGGTTCGGCTTAACCAGTTCCGGTCGAAACTGTCTATGTGGCATCCTATGTGGTAGCCAAATAGGTAAAAATTTCAAAATTATAGAACTTCTCACTTAGACAACTGATTTCTTCATCAAAGCTCAACTATTTTAAAAATCTAAATATACCCTTTTGTAGAGCTCAGAGTCTAGATTATGGTCATATAATTTTTATTGTATTTTGATTACATATAATATATTATAATTTGAAAAAATTCTAAGTAGGTATTTTAACATTGAAGAACACGCTTGTTCGAAAAAAAAAATAGCAAATCATATCAGAAAAATTTACAACTTATATTTAACACTAGAGGAGAGAGTCCTCTTCAAGAATATGTAATTTTTTTTGTATTTGGTTTAGATTTGCTAGGGCAAATGTGGAGGGAGAAAAAAATTGATAATTTCGGGTAACTCTTGTATGCACCCTAAAATGGTCGCCTAGACTTTGGGCCCCATTTATCATTTTATCAATTTATCAAATTTCTGAATCAATGCTTTGGAACATTTTCAATTCAAATCAATTTCCTTGATCAAATTATAATTAATTCAATTATTTAATTATTTCAATATTTCCTAAGGTTTGATCATTTTTATTTAATTAAAAGATTTAATCCCCTTTTAATTAAATGAAATTCCTCTTATTTAATTAAAAGATTTAATCTCTCTTTTAATTAAATTTATCTTATTTAATTAAATAAAATTCCTCCCATTTAATTAAATAAAATTCTTCTAATTTATTTAATTGAAAAAAAACCTCTCTTATAATTAAATAAATAAAAATCCCCACTTAAAGCACTTTATTTGTTGAAAAAGGAAATGAATTAAATTAAAATCCCTTTTTCATCACATCTTCCTAAGTGGTGGGTTTTTGCCTCTTAATCTCAACCATTGATCAATTATTTTTGCCTCTTAATCTCAACTGTTCACTTTTCTTTATAAGGAAATCTCTCATTCTCATTTAATAATCAATGAATCATCAATCAAGAAATCATCAAAGATATCATCTTTTTCATAGTATTGTTATGCTGCAGGTTTGGAGAGCAATTTTGAAGGAGGATTTGAGCACTTGAGCTTGGATATTGCAACTTCTCTCTTCTCGTCTACTTCTTATTGCATCTAAGGCTATTCATGTAGATTAGATTCATGTTTATTTTCATAGATTAAACTTGCATTTGTATCTCCTTTCATAGATTAATCATGCATTGTTATCATTTAGATTAATTTCTTTTTATACATTGTAATCATATAGAGTAGATATCATTTTCATGCATTTGAATCTCTCATTTCATGGTGTACTTACATAGGCACTAACTAGGTCAATCTGAGGGCCTCCATTTCAAACCTTTGCAGTCCATGACTAGAGAGCTATGGATCGATATTTGAGGCATCATTCTTGAGCAACCTTGGATGGAATGATTCATAGAAGTGTGTCAACATTTTAGCACACATTTTTGGCGCCCACCATGGGGCATGATGCTCCTAATTTTCCTTCATTTTATTCAGATCTCAGATTTTCTAATCTTTACATGGTTATTTTATTGAAGTTTTTTCAAGCCTAAACCTTGTGCAGATTTGCTTGGAGATGAAAACCCTAGATTTTCAAAGATTTGATCATATGTCCCAAACGGCTTAGAGTTTTAGTCTAAAATATTTTTTGCAGGTTGGTGACATATCAAAGAAGCTCCAGTAAAAAATTTAAAATTTTTCAAGCTATTTTGAATTTTTTATAAATTTTTCTTTATTTTTCATAAAACCTTAATTTTCGGTGCAAATCAGCAAATTTTTCAAAAAAATTTATATTTTCGGAAAGGTCTTTAAATTCTACAGGGGGTCCATTCTTTGATTTTTAAATTTGGATGCAATATTATAGCTCATTTGGTCGATTTATGAAAACTGGTCTATTTTGGGAAAATAGCTCCCTAGAGCACAAATAAAAAGATATTTTTAAAATTCTGACATTTTTGAAAATCTCTCTATTTTTTAATAGGGGTCTATTTTCTGTATTTAGGGTTTGGGATCTGAATTCATAGCAAACAAATCAGATCTTGTTGACTAGGTCAAAAATCAAAATTAAAAAAGGGTATTTAATGGTTAGCTTGCACTTATTTTTCACATGGTTCAATGCATGATGTGAGTTGTTATTTAGATTATTTGCTAGTTATTATTGCTCAAAATAATTGATTTTCATATCTAACCCTAGGGTTTGCATAAGTTGAATATACATTGCATATCTTGTTTGCTTGTTTGCTTGTCTTGCTTGTTGGAGAGTTCGTGAGGATTGCTTGGACTTGCTTGGATAAACAACAAAATAATTTGTGTTGCTTTGGATTTGAGGTATTTTGTTTCTCTCTATAACATTTGAATTTTGGAAATTAAAATAAACATCTTATGTGTTTAGCTTGAGTGTTTCTTGCTTTCATAGATCACATTTCTAAATTGGTGCTCTAAAATGAACCTAGATTTTCTTTCTTGCATATATGTTTCACATAGTAATTAGGCCCTATGAACACTATTTGTGGTGATCTTGAGAGAGTGGGCTTCATTCACTTGTTTTACGTGCGAAACTCTTCTTGACGATTGATCCCCTTGTAGGTAGGGAAGGATTTTGTTTTTACCTCATTGGTCAACTTGGTTTGGACTTCAACTTTTGGAAATACTTTCTTTCTTTGAGAAATTGGTGTCATTTGTTGTTGTGTGAGCCTTGAATGAGGTGATTTGAAATTAGTGGGTCAATGAATCTTGTTTGCTATGTTTTGGTGAAGTGAAGAGGCTAGAGGATTATGCTCTTTTCCCTTTTGGGAGAATCAGAAACTTGGAGCCCTTGAATCCAAACCAAGTCCCCATGTGGTCCATTTTGTGAGTCTTCCTTGTTAGAGAGAGTTAACCGTAGTGGACATTCCCTTTATTGGGTCAACCACGTGGACAGAACCTCAAGCGGTAATAGCCATTTTCGCCATGGTAGTGACAACCGCTATATAAATGTTCTTGTGGAAGAAATCTCCATGGGTGTAGTTTCTTGTGGGTTGTCAGATCTTCTCAGCAGCTCCTGATTGATTAAATTCTCAAACTGTGTCAAAACCTCAGTGCGCCGGGATTAGATTTCACCCACTTGAAATTGCAAAAGTTACAGAGTCAAGCCATTACTAAGAACCATAGTGCAGCCAACTTTTTCTTTCATAGGACTATGTGCGTGATTGGAAAATATTTGAGAACATACACAAGTAGCATTCTTATGGAGTAGAATTACTATGACACTATCTATGTTTATGTGCAAGGTTACTTTGTCCCTTGCTCATTGTTTGAAGACATTGATTGCTTGAACTCCCTGATTGATTCATGATAAAATTTGTTAATGCATCTAGTTGGTCAATTAAAACGAACAAATCTAAGTTCCCGAGTGATAAAAACTTCAATAGATCTCCCCAAAAGTGCTATGACATGTTGCTCAACATCCAAATGAACTTAAATGGTATCAATTTACACAAAATGACTCTTGGTCTTCTTTCTTCCACATCTTCCATGTCTTCTTAGTATTCCATTTTCATTCTTCTCTTCTTCTTTCACGCTTCTTCCTATTTATTCCTAAGATTTTCACATCTTCTTGTTCTTTTCCTCTTATTATCTAGTCTACCTTCTTCTATTCATCTCTTTTGTCACTTCCATTCTTGATTCCTCTTCTTCTAGAACCATGAATTTCAAATATCTTGTTATGGAACCTCTCTTGAGAATAGATGATCTTGAACTTATTGCCCAATTCGAAGAGTGTTATTCCAAAGAGTGCATAAGTGATGAACTTATGGAAAAAATATATAAGAAAGCGAGTGAATCAAGTGCCTTTGCCCGAATCATGTGCATGTTCTTGTCATGACTTTCTTATAAACATCCTTCATCTTCTAAGTCTTCTCATCATTCTTCATCATCCAAATATTCTTCTTCCACTTCAAAACATATTTCTTCCAAACATATTTCATCTTCTAAATCTTCTCATCATTCCTCATCATCTAAACATTCTTCTTCTTCTAAGTCTTTGCATCATTCTTCATCATCCAAATCTTCTTCTTCCACTAGGTCTTCACATCCTTCTTCTTCATGATCTCATTCTTCTTCTACTTCTTCCAAGAGTCATGATTCTCTTCAAAATGCATACCGTAATGGGCAACATGATAATCCTTGTAATACCTCTTCTGTGAAGAATGACATGCCTGTTTATGATGACTATGACTTTGATGATCTCGCCTATTATGATTCTGATGACTTTGTTGCCTATTCTAATGGCTATTATGATGAAATGCATAGTCATACCTATGACACCTTTATTCCTGAGGGTCCTCGTCGTGTGCTCGCGCTTACTAGGGGCGGGGGTTCAAAGTGGAGAGATTGTGATGGTGATCCATATGATTCTGAAATTGAAAGATAATTTGATGAGTTTTATGAACAATACTTCGATGATAGATTTGAGGAAGAGAAAGCTTTCTGTGCTAATTACAAACATCAATTCTATCCCTCCTCTAAGTATTCTCGAGCTGAAAATAAAGATTGCACTCTCAAGCAAGATCATGTTATTGATGAACCGTTGTTTTGTGAGGATTCCCTTCCATCCTCTACTTCTTCCAATACTCCTACATCTCCTAAAGTTGCCAAACCTTCCACAAATCCTTCATCTGACAAAATTCCTAATGCTTTTCATGCAGTTCCCTATAGTTATCCTCAAGGGCTACCTCTCAAAGAAACTCAAGCCAACCTTCACTTGGCTGAAAATACTTCCAATAATGCTAAATCTAAAGAGCCTAAGCCTTCATATGCTATAATGCCTACTTCAAATAATCCTTCCCCATCTCTTACCAAGTCTCCCATACAATTCCAACATGCTTCCTTGTCCTTAGAAGTAGCTCCATGTCAAGAGGACTCTAAAAATGATAGAGAAAAGAACATAAAGAAAGATCAAGATCAAGAAACCTCCATGTCATCCAATCCTCTTTATGATGTCTCTTATTCGTCTCATGGTTCTTTTGATCCCTTATGCCCTTTCTCATTCATTCCACCATGTCTTAAGTCTTCTCCTAAGCAAGATCAAGTTACTACTTATACTGTTGAGCTTATTGACAATCAAAATAACCTTACTACACTTGCGCTTTCCAAAGATGATACTTCCATTAAGGTTATTAAAAATGGTGTTGTTACTTCCAATGTTGAGATTATTGAAAATCAAGAGAAAAATTATGCGATTATGATATCCAAAGATCCTTGTCAAGATCAAATTCTTCCATCTTTTTGTTCTACCACTCCATGTTCACTTCCACTTTCTACTCTTCATAAGTCTTTCCAAGCTTCAAAAAATCCTATCAAAGAAGGTTCTCCTATTCAAGATGTTCACGATCCTATTGAAAATCCTAATGCTCACTCTAAAGATGTTGATGTCCTTGGTTGTCATATACATGCCGATGAACTTATTGATTATCCTTTTGCTTCTTCCACATCCATCCTTGGACCTCCTCCACCAATACTAAGGGCTTCACATTTTCCTTCCATCTTGGGTCCTTATGTCCCTTCACTTTCCCCTCCTAACTCTCCTAATTCATCATCCATCTTGGGTCCTTACGTCCCTCCATCTCCTATCTTTCCTCAAGATCAACATAGATGCATACCCTTGAATCATTTTCATCCATCCACCCATCTAAACTAGTCATATTCTTCTTCTTCCTCCACAAGTCCGAAGTCTTTTGGAAGAAACTTGAATGTTCAATACAAGAAAAAGAAGCAATACAAGAATCCATCTAAAAAAGAAGATCACCATGTCTCATCTAATCGACATGGGAGCATAAAGTCAAAAGAGATATCTAAGAAGAAAACTACAAGACAAGTATGGGTTCCAAAATCCATCATTGAATATATTATCTCTAAATCATCAAAAAGAAATGAAAAGCCTAAGACTATATGGATTCCAAAGTCTCTCTTGAAAGAGTCTCATGTTGAAAAATAAGTGAAGTTGACATTCAAGCTTCCAAATGCTTCCACTTCATCTTCTTCCAAAAGCATTCTTTCATTTCATGCGCTTAAACTGCAACCTCTATTATCCATTCACCATATTCCTTCACGTATTCCTTCATTCACATTTCCTCCATCCTCTCGCCACCCTTCAAGGTGTGTATTGACGTTGATCTTGTCTTCCTTTCCGTCTACCCTTTCATAATCCTTCCATTCACTATCCTTCTACCTTCTATCATTTTTTCTCATTTGTCTATTCCTCCTATCTTCCAACCTCACTTGCTTTGCATAAAATCTTATCCTCCATTTTCCTCTTCCATCTTCCTTTCCCTATCGACATCTTTGAGCATATAATTTTGAATCCTTGGCATATCATGGTTTATCCTTTCAAGGTGCATTATCTAAAAAGCTTGTCTTCTTCCAAAAAATAAAAAAAAATTGAAAAAAAAAATAAAAAAAAAGAAAAAAAATTAAAAAGAAATAATTTCATCCTATGGTGAAAACCACTCCCTTGTGGCACCTTGGATAAGTACCATGATGAAAACCTGGAAATCAGACATCATGCGTAGTTCTTCTACATCTTTCATCTATTTTGTATTCTCTTTTTGATCTTGACAATGTTGATCTATACACGAACATTTGGGCTATCTTATGAGCTATTTTACAATGATCTTGTTTTCATTCCTTTCATGTTTAGCCTTCATATCTATCTTCCTCCATTCATCTTTACCTATTGCTATCCTTTTCCCCTTTGGTCTTGATCTAAAAAAAAAGAGTAAAACACGGTGTTATGAAGCCTCTTGACATGTCTACTCCTTTGGACTGCATCCTTTCCTGCTCTTGCATTATGCTTTTGTGACTTATCCTATGCTGGCCTTTCATTCTTGTCCAAATGTGCTTTACATGATGTTTCTTTCTTTTCCCTAGCTTGGGTACTCTTGAGGAGTTTGCCTTTGAGGATTTCTTCCCTTCATTCTCCTGTCTTCCATCTCTTCCACCAGCTTGGTAATCCCTTATGTCCTCCACCTTACTAAAATATTGGGACTGCGCGATGTGATCTTGCTTGGGAGTTTGATGCCCATTCTGTGTGGGGGCATCTTTTTATACATAATTATTGATCCTGAAAAAATCCAAAAAAATGATATATTGTCAAAAATTTTAAAAATTAGAAAATGTCCTGAAAAAATGATCATCTTAGTGAAAACCTAGCAATAGGCGCTTTGATGCATCTCCAAAAAAATTATATACTCCAAAAATATAAAAAAATTAAAAATTCATAAATACAAAAAAAAAAAAAAAGTGCCTCGGTGAAAACTTGGAAACATGCGCCTTGGTAGCAAAAATTT
>MU228452.1:2868908-2892980 GCA_018584345.1 Thuja plicata
AGGATCTTGATTGGGTTGGTAATATTATTGCAAAGATATAGTTTAAAGATGCCAACATTAGGTGAATTCATTTTTGAAATTTGAATTTAAGGCTAATTTTAGGCATGTATTATGCCTTAAATTTAGGGTTTTAGAGGGATCATGGAGAGCTTTTATTAAAGCTATATTATAGGCATCAATTGGGCCTAATTTTCAGGGGGTCTATCCGTTTGAGAGGGACTTTTGGAGGGATATGTCATTTTTGAGATTGAGCCATATGGGCTATATAGTTGGGCTTTTTCTTCATGTAAAGGGGTTCAGAATCAGGGGAGAAGAGGTTTTAGTGAACTATTTTGTTCCTATACCACTTTTTCATGCATTTTGTATCCATTGAGTTGCAGATTTTGGAGAGAGGGCATATAGTGAACATATCGTTCCTAAATGCTTGGAAGGCCATTTTTGTAATCATTTTGTCAGATTTTTGAAGGAATGAACCAGATATTTTGACTCATATTTGTGAATTTGTTTCAATATTGGATCCTGTTTTCATCTTTTCTAACAAGTGTCAAATCATTTATTATCTAAAGGAAGTGAGTAGATTTCTGTTCCTTCTCAAGATAATCAATTGCTTTGAGGCCTTGTATGAGAAATGTATGTTTGTTAATTATCCAAGCTGTTTGTGGTAAAACCCTGATAGCATGCATCTATTAACCTATATGTTGAGCAGAGATTCAGAGTGTTAAGATCTTCATTTGTAAGTCAGGATTGAAGTTTCATGTTTTTGCAAAGTTTGAAGTATTCATTGGTGTATCACCCTAATTTTTTAGTTATAGTATTCTTTTCCCTTTTCCCAACAATTTGTAGATCAGGAAAGTGATATTCCATATTTTATAGGAACTGGCCTAGAATACGGAGATTCCTCTTCATTCATAGTCTACCCACAGCTAGGAGAGGTTTCCATTGTCAAGATAGAATTGTTGTTTTGCTTTAATGCCTGATTTAAGGTAACAATTCTAAGCCTGAACAATAACAATGTTATAGATATTTTGAGCGGTTCTCTCAAGTTTGTATATTATACATATCTTTTCCAATAGTGAGCGAATGAAATACAAAGAGCATTGATTAAAAGTAAAGCACCAAGGGCTCCTTTCAAAGAGAAAGAAAAAGAAACACTGTCATGATCATATTAGAGAGCATGGGTTTATAACTAAATACATGAAATGAATGAAGGAAATAAACATCAGGTGAAAAGAAATGGACATATCATAATCACTGCAATTGTTAACATTCACTGCTAAAAAATAAACCCTAAGGGCACAGATTATTACCTTGTACATGTAGATAGAACTTTGCTCCTTCAATGTTTATCAAAGATCAAAGATGAAGAAAGCGGATCTACAGGACATTATACCCCAGCCAGTTACACTGTCTTCACACTTAGCTTTGACCTCAATTTCGCTTTGTCCTGTTCCTTTTCTCTCTTTGGCAATAAAAAAAAATGATTTGGTTTCACTTTTTTTTTTTCATGTATAGCCCGCAATTGTTAGAATTCCGATGGTCTATTTAAAACCCATCAAAATCCTGACACCATCGGGAACTATTACAAAAAAAAACCCAAATTCACACAAAAAGATCATCCATCGGAAGTTGCCGTCGAAATTTGGCCCCAAATGTAGTAGTGACACAATTCAGGTGGAAACCATTATGGGGGAAAACCACAACTAAATATTATTTATATATAAATCTCTCTTAAATCTTTGTAGGAACCAATTGTAGGAGACCCTAATCCCCTCTTATATGATTTGTAGGCACCAATCCCCATCGTTGAGCACCAACTCAAAAAGAGACACCAATCTCATCTTTTGTGAAACACTAACTTCCAAATGTGTAAGTTCCACCTTCAAGATGTTGCTTCTTTAACAGATGATGTACATTTGATTTCTCTTCACAAACTCTTCTTTCTCTTTGAATTCTGCTCACAAATTTACTACAATTTCTACATATAATTTTCATTCAGATCTACGTATAATTCCGATTCAAATATGTTTATAATTCTAATTCAGACATGGTTATAATTTTGATTCAAATTCTCTCTAATATGGTTTGTAAGTTTGTTAAAAAATGCTTCATAAAATTGCTAAAAATGCTTCATAATCCTACCTCACATATGCTCATAAGTCTTCTTATAAATCTACTCATAATCTCTTCACACAATTTTCTCTTAATCACTTCCAAAATCTATAATAGATTTTCCTTAAAGATATGCTCCAATATGCCTAAAGGTTTGCTATAATACATTCCAAAGATCTATTCTAATATGCTTCAAGGATATGCTTATAAACTACCTTTAGATCTACTCATAATTTTTTTTTCTATCTACTCTTAAATATTGATATATATGCTCTTAACTCTACTATGAATAGGAAAGATATTCATTAGTTGCTTGACAAATAAACCTCAAGCCTTCTTATTTTTATACCTTGCAAAATGTCCCTTCAACCAAGAGATGCAACCTTCAAACTAGGTTTGTCCAAACAACATATAATTTTTTTAATTACGTAATCTTGCTTGCATAGGATGAATGCTCATCCCAAGGAAGTCGTTCTAAATAAATTAATATGCATTTTCCTTAAAGAAATCCATAAAGGAAGGGTGCCAAAATAAGAGGGGTCAACCTCTTTAATTGATCATTTAAAAAATATATACAAGTCTCCATAAATTGGGACAACACCCAGAGGGGGTCATCTCATTGTTCTTATAAATATTTTGTGTCCTTGCATGATGATGTATTTATCATAGTTTCATAGATTCCTCCATCACTTTCGCCATGACTTACTTTTGACATCAATGACAATATCATCCACATGCCTTTGACAATGGTGACAATTAATCTTCTTAACTTTGACATCAACAACAATATGTCCGACACTATTTATTTTGAACTATATATAAAAATAGTAACTATTTAGATCAAAAGACATAACAGATCCACTTGACCCAAAGGGAACCAAAAGATAATCTTGACCATACCATTGTGAAGTCGTCCTATAGCCTCTACCACACAAATTAACACACTTTACGTCCTAGTACTAATCAACCAATTCCCCTTTATATAAAATCCTAATACCACATGAGTAGTGACATGAATGATGAACATATTATTAGCATATTAATCCTTTTCTACCATTCTATACTTTGATGACATGTAACTGATTGAATGTTTGAAGATGTTAAGTTGATCACCAAAATGTAGAAAGATAATGTAAGACATTAAATCAGTTAATGGATTGTATTGTCATTGATGTCAACTTGATATAATCTGATCGGTTATATACAATGTGTCAAAGACTTCAGAGAATCAGAGAGATAAAGATTATTCTTTTAGTAATGCATAAAAGACCAGCATTCACTAAGTGACTTCAAACACTGACGATTAGTGTAAACTGAAGGACAGAGAACCGAAAGCAAAGTCACAGTGATGCCCAAGCAAAGAAATTGATGAGCAGAATCACAAGCATTACCGACAGTCAAAATTACAGTGTTAACCGACGGATAGACAAGCCCGAAGGACATACAACCCTGATGGACAAACAACACCGACGGAGAAGCCCGAGGAGAACTAGAGTGTTAACCAAAGCTATCAAAGAGTTAAACCACCGAAGTTAACTAGATTTCAGAAATGACAAAATACTTAGCTGGCAGAGCTAAAGATAAACTTAACTGGTTGTTGACATTATTTTAATCGACAAGTTAAAGCCAAAGATAAGTAAAAGATTTAAAGTTGTTTTATCCAGTTGGAAAGAAGATTTCTATGAGATAAAACAAGAGTTATGCTTTAAATCAAGATTGGCTAAGATTGTGGATCACGCCAAGAACAAGAAAATCAAGAAGTAAGAAACGATGATATCATGTATATAAAGAGACAACTTAATTCATTGTGAATTAAGGGGAGTGAATGAAAAAGAAGGACGCTGAAGAGAAACTGATGAAGAATAACTTCATACACTCCTGATCAATCAAGCTGAGGAAAGAGCTAAAGATTTCTGCGGACACCGAGCAACAGAGAAGCACAGCATCACCAAGCAGAAAGAAGTGGAGCAAAGGTATTGAAAAGATATATTGATCAGAATGGTTTAATGAGCTTACAATAGATCTGAAAATATGTAAGTCTAAGTTGTATGTGTGAACAAATCATTTACTGTTTTAGTTTAACCATTGATTCAAAAAGTCTCTTAACCAAGTAGGACTTAACAATCCTTTCTATATTGAGATACATCCCAAAGAGTATCAAAAAGTTTGATCATGAAGATAGCATGAGATGCCAGCTACCATTTGACAAACTACAGTGGGTTTGGTCATAGAAGGTGGCATAGAGATGCCCGATATCAAGTGACAAACTAATATTTTAAATCCTCTAACAAGGTCACACCTAACAGTGTGTTTGTAACCTTTAACATGGTTGGCTCTTCACTGAGCTCACTTCAAAAGAGTGAAAATTTTGAGTTACTAGTCCCGAGTGGTTTTCCCCTTGACAGGGTTTCCACATTAAAAATCCATGTATCAATGTGTTTATGAGTCATTATTTTAGTGTTTTGCATTACACATAACTAATTTGGATTGATCAATATACACTAAGCAATTTACTATTTTTCTATAAATGAAAGATTGCTATTCGGTAAAAACTGAGAATAAGGTTTAAAAGATAACTCTGAGCAGTAGTTATTTGATAAGTATATTTGAAGGCATACATCTTGTAGGACTGAAGATAACTAGAGGCTTAATATTGTGGTACTAAGTTTTTTGGGTTGATTTATTAGAATATTTTGAGGCTGCTGATTCACCCGTCCCTCTCAATTATTTCTAACAATTGGTATTAGAGCTTGTGTGCTTAGAAAGGGAGTTTAACAGCTCAAACAAAAGATCACAAGATGAACAAGCGAGATGTGCCCAAGTTGAATAAAGACAACTTTGCATCATGGCAAAGCAGAATAAGACTCCACCTATCAGGTATTGGTAATGATGTTACTCAACACCTTGATACTGAATATGTGTTGCCTATAGGACCTCACACTCTTAAGCAATTGAGAGAAAAACATGACCATAATTGCATGATGATAGAGCTTGCTTCCTCACTCTCTGATCCTGAGTTTGAAGATGTCAAAACTTGCACCTCTACAAAGCAAATGTGGGATAAATTGAAGTTGGTACATGGAGGAGATGCTAATGTACTAAGAGCAAAGGGAGAAAGCCTAGGAGGGAGGTTTGATGACCTAAGGATGAAAGAAGGAGAAAATATCACTCAGTATAGTTGCAAAATTAAAGAGGTAGTCAATGTTATCTGAGGATTTGGAGGTGTACTTGAAGAAGAGACAATGGTAAGTAAAATCTTAAGAACCTTACTTCCTGTATATGCTATTAGAGTATCTGTTATTCAAGAAATGAGAGCAGTTGCAAACAATACAATTACTCTAGATAGTCTGATTGGTAGACTGATTTCATTTAAGATGAATAACTTTTTTAATAGTGTCTTACCATCTATAGAGTCTGCATTCAAATCTTCTTTGAAAATAAGTAAGTGAAAGTGACAATGAGAAATGATAGTGAAAGTGACAATGAAGATCAAGGAATTGATGAGATTGAAGCACTAATGGCAAGAAGATTGCAGAGAGACAAAGGGAGATACAAAGGTAAATTACCACTTGTATGTTTTAATTGTAAAGAGGTTGGACACTTTACTGCAAGATGTCCTAACTGAAGAAAATATGATAGAAGTAACGATAGAATATATGAAAATAAGTTTGATCGAGGTGATAACAGAGATTACCGAAGCAACCAACAATCTGAAAGAAGAGATACCGAGACTACAAGGACAAAAGAATGAAAGCTTGTTACCTAGCTGAGAACATAGCTGATGATACTGACACCGAATCTGAAGAAGACATTGAGATGGTATTTGTAGCCATAAAAGATGATTCAGACGAAGAAGAAAAAAGGTATGTAGAAACTGCACTCATATCTAAGGCTAGTAAGAATGATGTCTGGATTATAGATAGTGGCTGCACTCAGCACATGACTGGTGATAAGCAAAAGTTTGAAACTTTTGAATACTATAATGGTGGTTCAGTAAGAATGGGTAATGGCACACCTTGTCTAGTTGAAGGTAAAGGAACCATAATGTTAAATAACCTGATCAAATGTGAAAATGCTTACTGGGTAAAAGGATTGAATTATATTATGTTAAGTGTTTCACAATTGAACAATACAGGCCACGGAGTAGCATTTGAGCAGACAAAAGGTAACCTTTTCTATCTTGATGACATTAATGCCACTTATTTAATGGCTAGAAACGAAGACATATGGTTGTGGCACAAAAGATTGTGCCATGTGAATTTTGACAACATGATAAAGATAAGCACTAAAAGAAAAGTCAGAGGCTTACCGAGCATGTCAAAGCCTAAGCATATAATGTGCAAGAATTGTCAAAAAGGTAAGATGACAAAGTCTAATTTCAAGAGTAAAGCCCATACATCTAATGCAATTCTAGAATTAGTCCATACTAATCTATGTAGACCAATGAGGACAAAGAGTTACTATGGAGATATGTATTTCATTCTCTTTGTAGATGATTATTCTAGAATGATGACAGTTATATTTTTAAAAGATAAATCAGAAGCATTCAAGATGTTTAAATGGTATAAGGCTATAGTAGAAAAATAAAGTGATAAGAAATTGAAATGCTTAAGGTCAAATAGAGGAGGGGAATTTATTTCAGATGAATTCACTAACTATTGCAATGAGCATGTAATTAAAAGACATGTTTCTGCACCGAGAACACCACAACAAAATGGAATTGTTGAGAAGAGAAACAAATCAATTATTGACTGTGCAAGAACATTGATGATTGAGAAAAGCATCACTCAAACTTTCTGGAGGGAAGTTGTCAGTACTATTGTCTACACATTGAACATAGTACAATTGAAGAAGGACACAAAGAAGACACCCTATGAACTTTGGTATGGTTACACACCCAATGTAAGTTACTTCAGAATCTTTGGTAGTCAATGTTATATTTTGAAAGATGATAGAAATGGAAAGATTGACTCCAAAAGTGATGAAGGTATCTTTCTAGTGTATTCCACCAAAAGTAAGGCTTATAAATGTCTTAACAAGTCATCTAACAAGATCATTGAAAGTGTAAATGTAAGAATAGATAAATTTGCAGAAAAGAATGATAAGGAAAGCAGTAAAGAACCAGAAGAATACAACAGATTTGTTACACTGAAGAACTTGATACTCTACCCGAGCAATAGTGTATCACTCCCGAGCAACAAAACATTGCAACCGAGCATCAGACTATAATTACTGAAAATTAGGATAATACTCAAGATGATGTACCGAGCGATGGAGATCAAAACGAAGGTCAAGAAGATAATTAGAATGATGGACAAAGAACTGAACCGAAACTTGCCAAGTATGTCAGAAGACATCATCCACATAATCAGATCATAGGAGATAGGAAGGCTGGAATGAGAACAAGAAGTAAGTCACTAAACACTAGATGTTTACTTTGTGATTTTGAGCCTAAATATGTTAATACTGCACTTGAAAATGAGGAATGGGTCAATGCTATGAATGAAGAAAAAGAACAGATTGAGAAGAACAATACATGGACACTAGTATCGAGACTAGATGACAAGAATGTCATCGGTACCAAATGGATATTAAGAAACAAGCTGAATGAGAATGAAGAAGTCACAAGAAATAAATTAAGATTAGTATGCAAGGGGAATGCACAAGAAGAAGGTGTTGATTATGGTGAAACCTTTGCACTCGTTGCTAGACTAGGAGTTAGAATTCTTCTTGCTTATGCTGCATTCAAAGAATTCAAGGTATACTAGATAGATGTCAAATCTGCATTCCTAAATGAAATACTGGAAGAAGAGGTATACATTGAACAACCATAAGGGTTTGTTGATCTAGACAAAAGAAACATGGTATGTAAACTACATAAAGCCTTGTATGGATTGAAACAAGCATCAAGAGCTTGGTATGAAAGACTTCACTCCTATTTTATTAGCATTGAATTTGTAAGAACAAGTGAAAATAGCAATATGTACTTGAAAGAAGATATCGAAGATAATATTCTGATTGTTGAAATCTTTGTTGATGATATAATTTTTTGGGGGAATGAAATGTTATGCAAATCCTTTGCTAATGAAATTAGCAAAGAGTTTGAAATGTCTATGTTTGGGGAGATCAAATTCTTTCTTGGTCTACAGACTCTTCAACAAGATGCAGACATATATATCACTCAGTCCAAATACATCAAGGAAGTCCTGAAGATATTCAAGATGGAAGATTCCAAACTAGTTAGAACACCTATGGCTACCAGACGTAAGCTGACAAAGGAAGATAAGTCAAATAAGGTAAATCAGACCTTGTATAGATCAATGATTAGAAAACTAATCTATGTTTTCCATATTAGACCAGATATTGCACATGCAGTTGGAATAGTTGCAAGATTCTTTGCTAATCCAAAAGAATCACATATGATTGCTGTCAAGAGAATTTTGAGATATCTAAAGAACACCGAGGACTATGGCTTATGGTATAAAAGAGAAAGAAAATTTGAGCTACAAGTCTACACAAATGCTGATTGGGTTGGAAACATTGATGACCGAAAGATCATAACTGGAGGAGCATTCTTCATGGGTGACAGACTTGTCACATGGATCAACAAGAAGCAAGGATGCATCTCTTAGTCTACTACATAAGCAGAATATGTGGCTGCTGCTACTAATTGCTCCAATATTGCATGGATCAAGCAGTTGCTAGAAGGTATGAATATGAAGATTCTTGAGCCAGTGATTATATATTGTGATAATACCAATGCAATTAACATTTCTAAGAATCCAGTCATGCATGCTAATACTAAGCATATTGCTATCAAGTATCATTATCTAAGAGAACAAGTGCAAGCAAAAGAGGTGATACTAGAATATGTTCAATCAAAGGAACAATTAGCTGATATATTCACCAAGCCATTATCGAAAGATACATTTGAGTACCTGAGACAGAGACTAGGGGTACAACCCTTGTCTATCGGTCAGTAAGATGGCTAGGAGATTACATCAGCATATACACAAAACATAAGATCATTCATGTTGATGCAAGCACCGAGTGAACAATAACAGATACATCTATACATAGCAAGGTACAAATCTACACCGAACACCAGAGACAATGTATTGCTGAT
Source organism: Thuja plicata (assembly GCA_018584345.1). Lineage (NCBI taxonomy): Eukaryota > Viridiplantae > Streptophyta > Pinopsida > Cupressales > Cupressaceae > Thuja > Thuja plicata. Next base: position 2,878,144 of record MU228452.1, read on the forward strand.
GGATAGGGAAATTCAAGGAGTATATTATAAAAAGGGATGGAAGATGATATGGAAGAAATTTTTTGACATTGTTTTCAAAGGGAGAGATGATTCTCATTATCATAAGCGAGAGAGATTCTCATTATTATAAGGGAGAGATGATCTCATTATCAGAGAAGAGATTATATCATTATCCATGGAGAGAAGTTCCTAAGAATTCAAAGGGAGAGTTAATCAATATCCAGAGAGATTGATTGCATATGAAATATCCATCAAAGGGAGAAAAATATCAGAAGGAAGATAATACATACAAAGGGAGAGATTGCTGTCAAAAGAAAAAGAGATTATCAAAGAGAGGAACAGTCAAGGTTGAGCACATGTCAGAAACAGAGACAAAAGCTGCTACATCTATCCAGTAAAGGGATTGAAGATTGAAGATCACACTCTGCAAGAAACAAATCTAAGCTATATGAGCTTACCGAGAACCTAACATTTGTAATAGTTACAATATGAGAGATTGATGAAATTGTTATATTTCATATTGTATTAGTAATAATATAGTGTGATAATATAGTGTGTTGCCATTAATTCCAAAGGGAGAGATTGATGCCATGTAACTGATTGAATGTTTGAAGATGTTAAGTTGATCACTGAAATACATAAAGACAATGCAAGACATTAAATTAGTTAATGGGTTGTATTGTGATTGATGTCAAATTGATATAATTTGATCGGTTATATACAATGTGTTAAAGACTTCAAAGAATCAAAGAGATAAAGATTATGCTTTCAGTAATGCATAAAAGACCAACATTCACTAAGTGACTTCAAACATCGACGGCTAGTGGAAACCGAAGGACAGATAAAACCGAAAGCAAAGTCACACTGATGCCCAAAAAAAGAAACTGACGAGTAGAATCACAAGCATTACCGACGGTCAGAATTACAATTTTAACCGACAGACAAACAAGCCCGAAGGATAGACAACCTCGATAGATAGACAACACCGACGGAGAAGCCCGAAGGACAAACAACCCCAACAGACAGACAACACCAATGGAGAAGCCCGAGGAGAACTGGAGTGTTGACCGAAGCAAACAAAGAGTTAAACCACCAAAGTTAACTAGAGTTCAGAAATGACAAAATACTTAGCTGACAGAGCTAAAGATATATTTAAATGGTTGTTGACATTGTTTTAATTGACAAGTTAAAGCTAGAGATAAGTAAAAGATTTAAAACTATTTTATCCAGTTGGAAAGAAGATTTCTACGAGATAAAACAAGAGTTATGCTTTAAATCAAGATTGGCTAAGATTCTGGATTATGCCAAGAACAAGAAAATCAAGAAGTAAGAAACGGTGATATCATGTCTATAAAGAGACAACTTAATTCATTATGAATTAAGGGGAGTGAATGAAAAAGAAGGACACTGAAGAATAACTTCATACAGTCTTGATCAATCAAGTTGAGGAAAGAGCTAAAGATGTTTGCGGACACCGAGCAACAAAGAAGCACAACATCACCGAGCAAAAAGAAGTGGAACAAAGGTATTGAAAAGATATATTGATCAGAATGGTTTAATGAGCTTACAATAGATCAAAAAATTTGCAAGTCTAAGTTGTATGTGTGAATAGATCATTTACTATTTCAATTTAACCATTGATTCAGAAAGTCTCTTAACCGAGCAGGACTTAACAATCCTTTCTATATTGAGATACATCCCAAGGAGTATCAAAAAGTTTGATCACGAAGATAGCATGAGATGCCATATACCATTTGACAAACTACACTGGGTTTGGTCATACAAGGTAGCATAAAGATGCCCGATATCAAGTGACAAACTAATATTTTAAATCCTCTAACAAGGTCACACCTAACAGTGTGTTTGTAACCTTTAACAGGGTTGGCTCTTCACCGAGCTAACTTTAGAAGAGTGAAAATTTTGGGTTACCGGTCCCAAGTGGTTTTTCCCTTAACAGGGTTTCCACTTAAAAAATCCACGTGTCAATGTGTTTATGAGTCATTACTTTAGTGTTTTGTATTACGCATAACTAATCTGGACTGATCGGTATACACTAAGCAATTTATTGTTTTTTGGTAAATGAAAGACTGCTATTCGGTAAACACTGAGAATAAGGTTTAAAAGATAACTCCGAGTAGTAGTTATTTGATAAGTATATTTGAAGGCATACATCTTGTAGGACTGAAGATAACTAAAGACTTAATATTGTGGTACTAAGTTTTTTGGGTTGATTTATTGGAATATTTTGAGGCCACTGATTCATCCCCCCTCTTAGTTATTTCTAACATACTTGTATTATAGTATAGACACAATCATGGCCTTCTTAACTACATCAACATTAATGTCTCAATGACTATTCAATAGTGTATATGGAACATCTATTTTCATTCCCACTAACCTCACTTTGCTTAAATTTATTGATTCTAGCAAGTTCTGTCAACTAATATAATAACCAGTGACTAGTGCATATGATATATACCTTAGTTCCCAACAACATTGACCTCACTTTAATCACTATTGTTGGTGTTAGCAAGCCCCATCAACTTGTATGATCGTGAATAATTAATTGATGGTCAATACATTCTAAGGCTCCCTTTATCAAGAAAAAATGAGAAGCCTTTGCTATAAAAAGAAAATCCTATGGGTGTGTGGAAACATAGAAGTTGTTGAACCAAAATGTGTCCTTATTATGATGATTATTACTCCAAAAATACCCTTATTACCCCAAACATAAACCCATGATTTAAAAAACACCACCATGCAAAAAAAAACTTAAACATTTATTGGTTTTTATCTTAGGACCTACAAGTAGGTAAATGCATTTAAAATCCTATTTTACTACTACACTTAACACATTCTCTCTTGAAACAATAGATAATTGTGACTTAAATTCTTGTTTTCTATAATTTATCATTCAAGAAAAACAATAAAAGGAGTTTTGAACTTGAGACCTCTACAAGTCTAGCTCATTCGATTACTTTGGAAATTAACTATTTTACTACTCAATTGTAATTATTTTTCTAACATTCTATCTAAATAAGAGTTGTTTTGACTTTTCAAAAGTAAAAAAGAGATATTTCCACTATATAATCAAATACATATTGGCCAAAAAAAATATTAGACCTTGTTAATTCCCTTGTTGTATACTTCATGAGACCCACAATAATGTAATTTTTAAACATTCAAATAACTCCCACTGTTGTTAATACCTTTGTTAGCTTAAAAACATACTAAGAATTATAGTTGTATAGTCTACTCCAACTTGCATTCAAAAACTCTTTTTAAAAAATAACAAACATTTGATATATATTTACACAAAATTACTAATAGCAAGTGATACTTTACAATTGTTTTCAAGAGAGTTCTTGTCAAATTGGGAGGACCTTTAATGATATGAAACAAAAATAATTTGGAAGCACGTGAGATTTACAAATGAAATAAAAATATTCTACTACAATGATAACCCACAATTCTCCTTATAGTGGTTTAGTGGTTGTGGTAGAAGAGTTGACTTTCGATGAAGTAAAAAAAAAAGGCTATATTTAGGTAACCTTGATCCTAGGAAATCAACTAGGAAAAAAATAGAAAGAAAATATAATGGCAAATAACAAACTTTAGGCTAATAAGGAAAGAACAAACTACTCAACTTGACAGAATTTCAATTTAGACTTTAAAATAGAAATCAACAAGTTTGCTAAAACTATTTGATGACTAATTCTAAACCTGAAAGAAACTATTGTAGGCTCAACTTGTTCCATTGAATAGTTAAACATGTTAAGGTTACAATTTAAAGTCCTGCACAAAAGCATCTCTTTGAATTTTATTTGAGGTGAATCAAATAAATTTTATTACTACTTAATTCTTAATAGTTCAAATTTTACCTAAATTAATCCAAAATATAATAAGGTATTATTTACCCAACGATTGAATTGATAATACTTTTAGGGTAAGGATTTCAAGTGGTGCAATACCAACATTCTTGCATGTGATCCAAAGAACACAAGAGACTCAAGTAAAACAAAATCAATGTTGACAATAATCTTATTGGAGCTATCACACTTGTATTTTTTAATAATATCTCACGAGATGAAGATATAGGGTTTGTCCTTCCCTTTGCATGTGCTTATATCCCTAGTTAACATATATATTTAATCATGTGGCTTTCATTTTCCTAAAACTCATAAAGATTAAGGATGGGCATCTAGTTATTGGGGCTTCTTTTGTCAAAGAGTAAAAGATTTGTTCCACCTTTCAATCATAAAGCATTTGTTTTTTTGCATAACATTACAAGGGCTTTACATGAGTTTAAAAGAGAGTCATACATTTGTGTGTGAATAAACTGGAATAAATGTAGTATCTATAATTCTGCATAATATGCTTCCACAATTGTTGTATAACATTAATTTTAAGAGATTTAAATAAAAATAAGTAATTCCTTTATTATTGGAAGTAAATAAAATGATAATAAATTGTGCTTCTGTTATCAACATGGTTTGCACCCTACCTAAGCTATTAACTTAGCTACTTGTTGACACATGAAAACACCTCCTTGTTTTGGGTGACCTATTGTGGAGATGTGCCTCTAGAGAGGGATGGTTCCCTTGGAGCTGATCTAAAATTGCTTTGCTTGTTGGAAAAAGGGAAGAGGGAAAACATAAAATGAAACCTATACTCCTATGTTGATGCACCAAATTGGTTTTCAAAAATATACTTGTTGTTTGACACACAATGATTTCGAGAATTCAATTGTCAAATCACACAACTCGTACCTTTTTCCATGTTTATGCATCAATAAACATGGGTTGATCCCCACCATTTTTTTTCCCTTAACTGGGTTTCCATGTCAAAAGTCTTGGTGTTATGTGTTGATTAATGTGTTGTGATCTTGCATTAATATTCATCATTCAGATATGAGGTTTAGAGTTCAAAATTTGATTGAGATTTTAAGTTTTGGGATGCAACCGATTCACTCCCCCTCTTAGTTGTGTGTGCTTCCTTGTTTCTAACAATTGGTACCATAGCTAAGTCCTCTTTTGGAAGCTTGATCACTTGAGGAGATCTGGGATGAAAACTTTAAGGAGAGTCTGATGTTTGAAGACATTAACTATTCTATATGGAAGGTTCAGATGATTACACACCAAATATGCATCAAAGAAGATTAATGGGAGATCACTAAAAAGTCTTACAATCCTCATGTGGATCTTTCTATTGCTACTACATATGAGAAGAAGAAAAATTGAGTCCAATATCAAAGTGAATGAAGCATTATTGAACGCCTTGTCAGATATAGAATAAATAAATGTCATGGAATTAGAGACTGCACATTAAATATAGAAAAAAAATAGAGGTTTTGCATGAGGGAGATGCATGTCTGAAGCAAGAAAAACTACATATTTTAAAATGGAAGCATGAGGAATTGAAGATGAGAGAGGATGAAAACATTGATTCTTACATACAAAAGGTGAATGGTCTTTTTTGTGGAATTAGAAACGCTAGTAGAACATTGGAGGAAGATAAAATTGTTTCTAAGGTACTTAGATCCTTGCCTCCTTCTTACAATCACAAGGTTTTTGTTATTGAAGAGACCAGGACCGTGGCACCAGTAACAAGAGACACATTGGTTGGTAAGATATTTACCTTTGAGATGACAAAATTTGGTGATAGCCTTCCTAAAGTTGAATCTGCATTTAAATCTACTATTTCTAAGGATAAGAAAATATGTGACCCTAGAGAAAGTTCATCAAAGTATGGATCTAGATATACTAAGGAATTGGAAGAGATTGAGGAAGAGGAGAGAAATATTGAAGAGCTTGAAGCCATGATTTCCAAAAGATTGCCTAAGGGAGCTGGTAAGTATCAAGGAAAGTTATCTTTAAAATTCTTTTCATGTAGTAAGATTGGTCATTTTTATTCAAGATGTCCAGATAGAGAGCCTAAGTACAAGCCTGGTAAATTCAAACCTAAATATCAAAAGGAGTTTTATTATGCTACTAATGAAGGTGTAATTGATGATGGATGTGAAAAGAGTGAAGATGAGATTGTGTTTATTTCTATCAAAGATGAGATTCCTAGTTTCTTAAATGAGGAGAGAGCCTTGGTTTCACATGTGGATGAAAAATATGAATGGGTTATAGGCAACGATTGTTCACATCACATGACGGGGGATAAGAAAAAAATTGTGAAGCTAGAGATGTATGATGGTGGTGTTATCAGATTCAGTGACAATACTCCTTGTATGATCAGAGGTAGAGGTTCCATTACACTAGATGGTAGGAATAACACTGGTGATGTTTTATATGTTGAAGGTTTGAGACATAATCTTTTTAGTGTTGGACAACTAGTTGACAAAGGTTATAAACTATAATTCAAGGATGAAAAGTGTAAAATCATTGGAAGTTCTAGAGTTGAGATTGCATCAGGAACAAATACCAAAGGTAATGTATTTCATTTGAGTGGTGAAAAAAATAGATGTCTGATTGCTCAAGTTGATGACAGTTGGTTATGGCACAAAAGATATTTTCATGTAAACTTTGATAACATTAAGAAGATAAGCACTACTAAAGACGTGAGAGATTTACCTAAATTTTTGAAAGTTGATAATGTGATGTGTAAGGACTGCCAGTTGGGTAATCTAACTAAATCTACTTTCAAAAGAAAGACTTATTCTTTAAATTGATTGTTAGATCCATACTAATTTGTGTGGCCTTGCTAGAACTAGAAGTTATTATGGAGATAGGTATTTCATATTATTCATTGATGATTATTCAAGGATGATGTGGGTTACATTCTTAAAGGAGAAATCTGAAGCCTATGAAAAAATCAAGACTTGAAAGGCTATGGTTGAGACTGAGATGGGTATGAGGATGAAATGTCTAAGATATGACCAAGGTGGAGAATTTGGATCTACTATGTTTAATGCATTTTGTGAAGAGCATGAGATAAAGAGGCAAATGTATGCACCATGGACCCCACACCAGAATGGTATTGAAATGTGAAGAAATAGAACTATCCTAGACATTGCAAGGACAATGACGATTGAGGGAAATATACCACAAGTCTATTGGAGAGAAGCGGTTAGAACTGCAGCCTACACATTGAGCTGAGTTCAAATCAAGCAAGGCACTGGTAAGATCCCTTTATATTCTATGATATGGTCATGTCCCTATAGTGAAATATTTTAGAATCTTTGGAAGCAAATGTTATATCAGAAGAGATGAAAATTTAGGGAAATTTGATCCTAGATGTGATGAAGGTATCTTTCTTAGTTATTCTACAAAGAGAAAAACATACACGTGTTACAATAATAGGTTGAGAAGAGATAATTCAAAGTTATAATGTTAAAGTGGATGAAAGCTATCATAAACAAGCTGGACCTTGTAGATATGAATTAGATGCTGAGGAAGACAATCAGGAAATGCAAGCATAGAATCAATATCAGAATCAGAATGGTTTGGTGGATCAAGATGAAGAATTTTCAAATGAGGAAGAAGTGGAGATAGGAGAGTCTTTTACAAATGAAAATCCAAAGACTCCAAGGTATGTAAGGTTAAATCATTCTGAAAATCAAATTATTGGTGATAGGAATCAAGGTGTTCAGACTAGAGGAAGACTTGCAAAAAATAAAGATGAATTTTTTTTGATTTCTAAGATTGAACCTAAGGATGTTAATGAAGCATGTAAAGATGAAAGTTGGGTTAAAGCTATGGAAGAAGAATTGGAGTAGATTGAAAAGAATAAAACATGGATCTTAGTTCCCAGACCTAAGGACAAGAATATGATCCGAACTAAATGGGTGTTCAGAAACAAATTGAATGAAGATGGTGAAGTGGTTTAGAATAAAGCTAGACTTATTTGTAAGGGATACTCACAGATGGGAGATATTGAATTTGAGGAGAGATTTTCTCCTATTGCTATAATTGAAGTTTTTAGATTGTTTCTTGCATATGCTACTGACAAAGATTTCAAGGTGTATCAGATGGATGTTAAATCTACATTTTTGAATGGAGAGTTGGAAGAGGAAGTTTATGTTGAGTAGCTTGATGGATTTCCTTTGAATGATTTGAATGACATGGTTTGTTGATTAAAGAAAGCATTGTATGGATTGAAACAAGCCCCTAGAGCCTTGTATACAATATTAGATAAGTATCCTTTAAATCTTGGATTAAATAAAGAATTTGGCCATAACTTAAAAACAAAATTCGAAAGATGTAATTAAGAAAAATATAAACACAAGATGAGGAAAATATTGAGACTTGATCACCTATCCGCCAAACAATATAAGTAAAGGAAATGCAATACGAATACAGTAAAAAATAAAAACTTCTTCCATGCTCCAACTTCATGATTTGTAAAGAAAACACTAAGTGGATCTTCCTACATGTAATGTATTGGGTGTTCAATGGGATGCATATACAATGACCTCCAAAATCAAAGATCTAAAATTCATTGAAAGATGTCAAAGCCTATAAGTGACACAAATGAGTTTCAAAAGACGATAGACATCAAAAACATATTTTCCTTTAGATGTGCACTAGACTCGACCTTCATAACAAAACAATAAGTCATTACACAAAATTAAAATCAACTGTCAATGTGCTACTTAAATTGACAAATTGTAAAAGCATAACTCAACAAAACCCTATGATTAATCGTAAGTAATTGAAAACCGCTAGTTGTGTTGTGCTGATTCTGACCATCAGAATTTTTAGCTTAGCTGAATTTGTTGGTTAAAAAGAAGCCTCACAGATTACTGATTAATCTGTAGGTTTTGGTGCATTATTAAAAACAATTGCTTTCTTCAATAAGTAACTTTTTTTTCATTTTCACATCATTTTCTCAATTTCACACTCAAAAGAATAAATAATTTCAAAGTTTGTGATGTAATGAGGAAAAGGAGAATCCGAGAATGGATAGTCCAAACCTTGATGCAATCAAAGAAACACAACGAAAACACACAACAACAGTAACAATAATAGATATATGAAATCTGATTCATAAAACAACTGATTACATACAATGTGTAGGGTTGTAAGGCCTTCCCGGTTATGACCAATTACAAAGCATATAATAGTTCTACAAGATCCCTCAAGATCCAACTCAACCTCAACCCTAGCTAGCCAGATCTGCAACAACAGGTCACAACAATCTGATAGAAGCCTCCGAGAAGATCTGAACTTGTGCACAGAGGCCTCCAAGCAGCCTCATCCACTAGCTCTGCTCACAAACTCCCAACTTCAGATTCTAACTTGAATATCTGCTACTCTATGCTTACAACCTGCTACTACAATTCTACAACACACCCTCCTTAAATACTAGCACGACCACAAGTCAGCCTTTTGCAAAATAAACCCTTGCATTAATTATATATTTAAGCCACAAGTCGGCTTGCAAAGAAACATTTAATGAACCAGTCGGCCATTCCATTCCACTAAATGCACCTAGGATAAAGATCCAAGATCCAAATAGGTCCACACACATCCCCATGATCGATCCACGTCACAATCACACACTACATCCATAGGGTCAGCCTCCCAGATCCGAAGAGCATAAGTCGGCAAGCCACACTGCCGAGCATTAGCAAAAACTGCCGAGCACCAGAAGTTATCAATCCCCTCGACCAACACATGCCGAGAAACACTGAAGCGGAGCACCAGAATGTGTTGAGCCCTTCAAAGATCGAGCTCCTCGGCCAACACTGCACCTAACAATGACCGAGAAATACCATTCTAACTGAGCAACACTGATCTAGATCAAAACACACCAACATGCAGGATTGCCAACTACCCCAGGATGCTCCTGCATCAGACACCCCATGTGCGAAAAGATGTTCTTAAAGGATGGAAGAACATCTTAGGGGACTCAACATGTAAATCCCAAACTTGTTCTTCACATACATTTCCTCCAAGTCTTCAACACTCTTACTTTATATCCACTTCTGCTTTCTCTGCCTCCTCAAGTCTTTCCTTGACACTCCACAGGTCTGTTCTCCATACTGATCTCTAACCTTTTTAGAATTCTTCAACTCAACTTAGCTCCCAAAGCTCAGGTTCCTCCTACCAAGTCCTTCATTCTGCAAAGGCATCAGTGAAATGCAACCAAAGAAACATAGCGAAAACACACAACAATAGTAACAATAACAGAAATATGAAATCTGATTCATAAAACAACTGAGTACATACAATGTGTTGGGTTGTAAGGCCTTCCTGGTTATGACCAATTACAAAGCATATAACAGTTCTGCAAGATCCCTCAAGATCCAACTCAACCTCAACCCTAGCTAACCAGATATGCAACAACACGTCACAACAATCTAATAGAAGCCTCCGAGAAGATCTGAACTTGTGCACACAGGCCTCCAAGCAACCTCATCCACTAGCTCTGCTCATAAACTCCCAAATTTAGATTCTAACTTGAATCTCTGCTACTCTATTCTTACAACCTGCTACTACAATTCTACCCCACACCCTCCTTAAATACTAGCATGACCACAAGTCAGCCTTTTGCAAAATAAACCCTTACATTAATTATATATTCAAGCAACAAGTCGGCTTGCAAAGAAACATTTAATGACCCATTCCGCCATTCCATTCCACTAAATGCACCTAGGATAAAGATCCAAGACCCAAATAGGTCCACACACATCCCCATGATAGATCCACATCACGATCACATGCTACATCCATAGGGTCGGCCTCCCAGATCCAAAGAGCATAAGTCGGCAAGCCACATTGCCGAGCATCAGTAAAAACTATCGAGCACCAGAAGTTATCGAGCTCCTCGACCAACACATGCCTAGAAACACTGAAGCCGAGCACCAGAATGTGTTGAGCCCTTCAGAGATCGAGCTCCTTGGCCAACACTGCACCTAACAACGACCGAGCAATACCATTCTAACCGAGCAACACTGATCCAGATCAAAACACACCAACATGCAGGATTGCAAACTACCCCAAGATGCTCCTGCATCAGACACCCCATGTGCGAAAATATGTTCTTAAAGGATGGAAGAACATCTTACAGAATTCAACATGTAAATCCTAAACTTGTTCTTCACATACATTTCCTCCAAGTCTTCAACACTCTTACTTTGTATCCACTACTGTTTTCTCTGCCTCCTCAAGTCTTTCCTTGACACTCCACAGGTCTGTTCTCCATACTAATCTCTAACCTTTTTAGAATCCTTCAACTCAACTCGGCTCCCAAAGCTCAGGTTCCTCCTACCAAGTCCTTCATTCTGCAAAGGCATTAGTGAAAACTTCCTGCCATCCTTCTCAACATAAAACACATTCTTGACACAATCATGCACAACCTTGCAATAATATTGCCAAGGTCTATCGAGCAATATGTGACAACTACTCATGTCCACAATATAACACAACACTTGATCCTTATACTGGCCAATCTGAAAGTCAACAAGACATTGCTCCCTCACTTCCAAAGCATGTACATCTCGCAACCAACCAATCCTATGAGGAAAAATCTCTCTCTCTCTCTCTCTCTCTCTCTCTCTCTCTCTCTCTCTCTCTCTCTCTCTCTCTCTCTCTCTCTTCAAACCAAGTTTCTGAACCATCTCCTTAGCTACAAGGTTATCAGTACTACCACCATCCACAATCACATTGCATAGTTTACCAATAGATTTACAACGAGTTCTAAACAAGTTACTCCTTTGACAAGGTTCCAGTACTTTCTTACCAAAAAATACTTGCCGAGCCAACAAACTGTCTCCTCCTTGTTCGGGTCCATTCAAGTCTTTAGTCTCATCCACCACATCAACTCTTCAATCACCAGTCTTCTGGGAACATTCAAAAGATCTATGTCCTTCAACATAACGAAAACAATTACCCTTAAAGGTAACCTTACCTGTCCTCTTCCTCGGCTCAACAGGTTTTGGTTCATCTTCAACAGTCAACAAATCCTTGACCAAGTGATCCTGTTTCTCCTTCCCCCTAGATCCATCTTGATGTTTCCTCTTCAACTTATCTTCTGCGTTCAGACCATACTGATAATCATCCTCAACTGAATCAATCTTCAACATACCAATCTCATCCTAAATATTGGGACCAATGTCTTGTTGACTTTCAATGCCCACATTCTTGACATAATCATGCACAACCCTACAATCATATTGCCAAGGTCTATCGAGCAATATGTGACAACTACTCATGTCCACAATATCACACAACACTTGATCCTTATACTGGCCAATCTGAAAGTCAACAAGACATTGCTCCCTCACTTCTAAAGCATGTACATCATGCAACCAACCAATCCTATAAGGAAACGGATCTCTCTCTCTCTCGCTCTCTCCAAATCAAGTTTTTGAACCATCTCCTCAGCTACAAAGTTATCAGTACTACCACCATCCACAATCACATTGCAGAGTTTACCAACAGATTTACAATGAGTTCTGAACAAGTTACTCCTTTGACAAGGTTCCAGTACTTTCTTACAAAATAGTACTTGCCGAGCCAACAAACTGTCTCCTCCTTGTTCGGGTCCATTCAAGTCTTCAGTCTCATCCACCACATCAACTCTTCAATCACCAGTCTTCTGGGAACATTCAAAAGATCTATGTCCTTCAACATAACAAAAACAATTACCCTTAAAGGTAACCTTACCTGTCCTCTTCCTCGGCTCAACAAGTTTTGGTTCATCTTCAACAGTCAGCAAATCCTTGACCGAGTGATCTTGTTTCTCCTTCCCCCTAGATCCATCTTGATGTTTCCTCTTCAACTTATCTTCTGCCTTCAGAGCATACTGATAATCATCCTCAACCGAATCAATCTTCAACATACCAATCTCATCATGAATATTGAATCTTAAACCATTAATATACCGAGCTACCTTCTCCTTGGAAAGTTCTCTATGCCCAGAATGAATAGTCAACTTATAGAACTCCTTGGTATAATCCTTCACAGACAAATCCTTCTGTTTCAAATTCTGCAACCTCTTAAACAACTCAAGTTCATAGTCAGCATGTGTGAACTTAGCCTTTAACTTAGTCACCATCAATCTCCATCTAGTGATCTTCAGTTCACCTTCTTCTGTATCTCGTTGCAATTCCTTCCATCAAAGAGAAGCATGTCCTTTCAGCTTAGTCTATGCCAATCTTACTCTGAGTGGATCATCAATATCCTCTAACTCAAAGTAGTCTTCCAATTCACCAATCCAATTAATCAGGTCTTCAGGATTCAAAGTACCTGAGAAATTAGAAACATCCATCTTATGCTTCAACTTCAGTCGAGTGCTAGATCTGTCCAACCAACCAACTCTATCGTCCATAGATCTTGCCACACGATCGGTTTTATCCCCTCCACTAGATCTAGCAGCTTCAAAGTCTTCAACAACTTCCTCATAACCATCCTCAATGCCCATGTTATGAGGTACACCAACCATAGCTCTTATGATCTTAGTGATCATGTCATTCTTCATAAATTCCATCTCAGATCTGAAATCTGATTTAATCTTCTTTGTAACCCCTGACTCCACAGCATCACAGAGATCTGCAATTGCCCTAGGGTCCAATCTTCTCGAAGGCATCTTCCAAGATCTTCGAAAACTCTTTGCAATAAATCACCAACTTCCAACCCCAAGGTCCTAGTGCAAACTGCCTCACCTTCAATGATCTGTCCACACACTTAGGAACTTCAAGCTTTGATACCACCTGACGTAGTGAGGACTGATTCATAAAACAACTAATTACATGCAATGTGCCAGGTTGTAAGGCCTTCCCCGTTACGACCAATTACAAAAAAAAATAGTTTTGCAAGATCCCTCACGATCCAACTCAACCTCAACCCTAGCTAGCCAGATTTGCAACAACAAGTCACAACAATCTGATAGAAACCTCTAGGAAGATCTAAACTTGTGCACACAGGCCTCCAAGCAATCTTTTATTTCTAAGCCTTAGCCACTAGCTCTACTCACAAACTCCCAACTCCAGATTCTAACTTGAATCTCTGCTACTCTATGCTTACAACCTGCTACTACAATTCTACTCCACACCCTCCTTAAATACTAGCACGACCACAAGTCGGCCTGCAAAGAAAACATGAAATGACCTAGTCGGCCATTCCATTCCATAATGCACCTAGGATAAAGATCCAAGACCCAAATAGGTCCACACACATCCCCATGATCAATCCACATCACGATCACATGCTACATCCATCAAGTTGGCCTCCCAGATCCGAAGAGCACAAGTCCGCAAGCCACACTGCCGAGCATCAGCAAAAATTGTCGAGCACCAGAAGTTGTCGAGCCCCTCGGCCAACACATGCTGAGAAACATTGAAGCCGAGCACCAGAATGTGTCAAGCCCTTCAGAGACCGAGCTCCTCGATCAACACTGCACCTAACAGGGACTGAGAAATACCACTCTAACCGAGCAACACTGATCCAACTAAGATCAAAACAAACCAACATGCAGGATTTTCAACTACCCCAGGATGCTCCTGCATCAGTTTGAGAGTAACATGTAATATTGAAACTTTATTTACGTATTGCATGTGACACTTGAACTCTGTTGTTCTTTCCATACAATATATTTGGCATAAAAACAATGATTACAAGGTTGGAAACACTTTTGTCAATGCTTAACACAATTATGACAACATAAAATAAATATGTTTCGAGCAGAGAGTATTAAATATTAAAGAGGGAATGAATTCTTGTACACAAGCTAGGACAACAAACATAAGAAAAATCAAAGGTCGTGGGCAAGTGATTCTCTTGGAGATGAATAACTTGGCTATCAAAATAACAATCTCTAGCTTAAAAATAGGTTTTAAACACTGTTAAGATGTATAAAAGCAGGGGTATGTAATTTGGAAGGGGCAT
>MU228452.1:2903178-2926474 GCA_018584345.1 Thuja plicata
CAACCTCAAACAAGAAATTGTTGAAGATGTGATTCCATGAAAATGAAGCCTTTTCAATATATATATATATATATATATATATATATATATATATGCCTATAAGGAAAATAGAGAAAAAAATAACCTTGTGGCTAGCATCATGGCTCAAACAGATGAATAAGTATTTTTAGTTTTCGTTGAGAACTTGAGAAGAATGACTCACCTCAAAGAGTCTCTCAGCATTGATTTGGCAGTTCTTCAAGGAGTCAAGTGCAACAGAGTATCTATAAATGAAATGTGTAATTAATTCAAAATTGTATTAGTAGATTCCCATAAACTTAAAACAAAAATTGTCCTTAAGCACAAGAATACAAATCTCTCCACATTTGAATTATAAGATATCTTTTACCATCTGATCATTGTCTCTTAAAAAATTGAACTATCAAAGAAACCATGTTGTCAACAATAGAAAAGAGAAAGACACAATGTGTTATTCAACAAAATTACAATATCTGAGATTCATTCAATGCCAATAGTTTGTAAATATAATTGACACCTCCAAATATCTTGAAACAAATCTAGTCAACCTGTTCTTGAAACTATGCAAAGTTATGAGTTGCTGTTGATCATGTACTCTTTTTTATTGGATCCATGTAGCAGCCCCGTCTCATGCTACAATCTTTCATATCAAATTTCCTTTGGGATTATCAAAATTTCCATATATTTTATCAGTTCCATGTTTCTGGCAGCTGTATTGTTTTTATTACTTCTTTGGGCTCATCAAAATCTGTATATATTTTATCAGCTTGGGAGGTTGTAATTTAAGTGCTTTTGCAACAGTGTGAGTGGAAGTATAAGCCTACATGAAAGTTAGTGGTACACGGGTTGCTTGAGTTTGGAAAATAATGAAATATATCTCATTAGTAGATTGGGAAGTTTGAATTTTCAGTTTAACTTCATATTTATTGTTTTGATTTCAACATAAATAATATAAATATTCTATTTCTGATTTTAGTGTTTTAGTCCAAATACATCTAGCATTGTATAAACATATAATCAATGTCGCAAATTTGAAATTAGTTCATTTATTACACATATGGATAAAATCTAAGTTATCAGTTTGGTTACGCGAACCCGGTATGTGGGTACATGAAAAAAATTTCTTAGGGGTTTGGGTACGTATGGATACATGTGTGTGTATATATAGGCATTATATACACAAAAGGATAAGAGAAATATACAGAATTTTAAAACAAATGATTTCGTAGTATGATACTTGATCATTGATAAATGCCAAATTGCAAAGATAAATATTTAAAGCCAATTAATAGTTGAAAAATATTCGAATAAGCCATATCAAGTACCCACAGTACCCACAGATGTACCCGTACCTAATATGTACCCAAACTCAGTTCGGGGCCTGTGGGTACGAATCCAGTAACTTAGTGGCTCTGCGTTGGATGTCGCATTTGTCAATTTTCCAGTTTTCGTAGACAGGCTTTTCATGTCAAGAAGGTGGAGTTGGTTCTGGGGTTGAATTCTAATCTGTATGAACTCTCAGTTTTCTAATTTCAACTGAGCCAGTATAATGGTTTCCACCACTTTGGCTTTGGCAAGGCTTCCAGACTATCTCCTGTTCTTACTATAAGGGAGCCTTTTACTTACAAGATGAAATGGTTTCGGTAGAAGTTGGGAATTGGCTTGCCTGCTATTCAAGCATGAATAAAATTGACAAGAAGGAAGGCCTTTAACTTTTTCAAGAATCTGCATGTGGCTGAATCTAGTCATAGGTCTGTTTAATAAAATGAATCTAATCTTGAATAGTCTACTTTCTTGTACCATAAAATTGTCTTTGATATCTATAGTGTAGATGCATCAAATTGGAATCCATAACTTTTCTCATTTTATGTGAACAAAATTTGCTTGACTAACTTTGAACAATTCATAATTTCTCTGTTAAATGTTGTATTGTTGAATTTGTAAAACATCAATATTTAGATCATTTTAACATTTTCCTCTTTTTATCCCTCTAATAAATACAAACTTACTCTGTTGGGAGCGACAAAATGAAAAGTTAAGGTTTCTTACAAACTTGACTAGTTTCTTAAATTTTCTGCTTTGACCTTTCCTGTGTGCTTTTTCTCTTATGTAAGTTGTTACTGTTCCCTTTTCAATTCAGCTTTTCCAATTTTAGAAGACATACATATACCTTCATTAATTTCCTAAAAGTGCTTTCTAATGAAATTTTATATGCTATCAAATTTTGGCTATTTACAGGGGATCATAGTGGAAAATGGAATTATTGATTTTATTGTGCATTTCCTTGCACGAAAAAAGGAGGCAGCTCCGCAAGCTGTATACTTGATGAGGTTACTGTAAGAAAATAAAGACAGCTGAAAAAATTAGTCCTGCACAAAATGCAGTTCTCTTTCTGGTGACTCTTATTCAGGAAGAGGAGTTTGCTGAAAATGTTGGTTCTAAACTTGAGAACTTGCCAAAAAGTGATAATGATGTCATTAGGATGGCAGAAGCCAATATAATGGGGCCACTAGTATCATGATTGACTGAAGGTAAGAAACCATATATGAATTGGATAGTAAAGAGAAAGAAAAATTCATTCCAAATTAATTGAGCAAAGTAGATGTTTTCTTGTCTTCTTTTAAGAAGAATAATCCATTCAGCTGCTTTTTCTTGTTGAAATTTCAGTAATGTTTTAATATGTACAATAATAAAATTCATGAAAAGCGTGCTTAAATACAAAACAAAAGTACTCAGCATGAAGGATTCTATTTCTCTGTGCTAGGATGCATCTACTTAATTCTACATTGTGTACTTGAACACAAAGCATTACATTAATTGAATAGGTAGAGAGAAACTATTAAAAAGGGGCTTTGTACATTTATCATTTTACAGATCCTTTATTTATTGCTAACTATGCTTTGTGAGCAAATCAGTACAATATTGTTTTTCTCTGTTTATAACTTTTTTAATCCTTTGGAAGCTATGAAAATAGGAAACTAAAACTTGGAAAAACATTCAAGACAACATATTGTAAAAACACAGTTTTTACCCTGGACAGCCTCAGTAATGGAAGGAAAACCATGTTGACAGGTGAAAATAGTAGGTCTGTATTTGTATTACTGGAAAATAATGTACAAAGAGGGGTGCTCAAAAATTTAAGTTGTTTCCTACTATCTCCATGGATCCATGTTTACTAGATCTGCCTTTTTGTGTGCTTCAATAGCGTCTAAATACTTATTCTGCCTTACAAGAAGTTCAAAACGGACTTCCAACAATCTTTGGTGTGGTTTTCTCATGCTTTGGGAGCCTCCAAGAGTGAAAGTGAGGTGTAAAAAGGTGTGACTATTAATTTCCACAGCTGCTCCTTGTGCCATGCCATTTTCACAATTTTCTGCAGTATTTCTTTTTCTGTGACATTTATTCCGCATGTGTGATTATGTATTTTGAATTTTCTAGTTCAACTTTATGTTTTTGCTGTGATATCCTTCAAGTTTATGAGATATCTTTTACCATCTGATCATTGTCTCTTCCAATGAAAATGTGCATTCACTGTTGGAACAAAGGAGCAGAGATCAGTATGCCTATGGAAAAATCAGGGGTATTGCTGTCTATAAAAACAGAGACAAGGAATATTGAAGGCAAGAGTGATGTTATAGCAGGACAGACATCAAGAAGATTTACTGTTGGTTGAGTGCTTTGATGTTTTTCTCTTTCATTATCCCTTTTTGTCAAAGCACTATTAGGAAGGTCTTTATTCACTCTTGTGTGAAGTCATTGTTGCCACAAGGGATTTCTCATTTGCTATTACAAAAGAGATGTCATGGCAGTTACCATGAAAGGAGAATGAACACATTGTGCATCTCATGAAGAGAATGCAGACCAAGACGATGATATAACACACTTAACTGATACATCAAAGGGAAAGGGCAGTGCTTTATACTCTTAGACAACAATATCGAATCAAAAGGGCTTGTATTTGGAATGAAGGTACAACCATAAGGGTTAAGAACAAAAAATGACACATGAGTGCAAGATACCTACAGCAGCAGTGAGGAGTAGCGAGAAATGAATAGAAGCTTCCACTGTTGAGAGCATCACAGCCATTAAAAGGTATCATGCAAAACATTGTATTCAAGGAAAAAGGTATTGACCAGATGATTAGATAAAAATCACCATGGAAGGATAATATTCCTTATGGCAGTAGGTGTCATTTATCTTATAGAGCAAGGAGCATTATCATGTCTAAAACATTGGTAAAAGACTTTTTCACCAAGCAAGCACTAGGGATTAAAGAAGTCAGTAACAATAGTAATGGTGACTGTTACAAGTAGGCAATACTAGCAGCAGTCTAAGATAAAATTGAAGTGGTTGAGGACCAATGACAGTGAGCACATAATCATCCAAAAGAATAAGACAATGCTATTCATACAAAACCAGACAAAGATCATGATAGACAATAACATTGAGGCCAATGTGTTTAAAAAGCAGTGATAAGGAATGCCATAGAAGATGAAAAGAACAGTGACTACTGCAATGTTGAGATCAACATGCCTGCTACAAACATCAAAGGTATCACTGTCCATAAAATGGAGACCCAAGCCTATTCTTGAAGACAACTTAATTGAAATGTTGTTTCACAGCAGGTTTTGGGTTTTTGAAAGAAAAAAAATTCTCTGCTCAATATGAGAGTTAATCAGAGATAGATAACTGTTTTAAGGTAAACTCACTGATTTCATGAAAGGTTGCTCATTGATTTTCAATTTTAGAGCAGGGATCATAATGATTGTTTTATAGGTTCTTTGATAGAAGCAGAGATGTAGACTTCCATGAGGGTGACAGTGATCATTAGGGATCAAAAATTGTGTTATGGATTCAAAAGGAGAGATAAAAAATGCTGAAGGACAGTGAATACAATGATGGGGACAACCAAAGGAGTGTAGTCCTTAGCAAGAGGAGAATGAGTGACAGTAGAAACAGTGATAGTGAGTGTGCAAATGAAATGAGTTGGTAGTTGACATAAAGGTCGTGACAGGCATAAAACACTAAATGTTTAGAGAAAGGAAATTATATTGTTGCAAATAAGAAATGACACTGTTAAAAGTGAGGATAAGGTGCGACATTCACAATAGGCTTTATAGAAGACCACAATGGGTAGATAAGTGACAGTGCTATCGAGATTGAAGGCAGTGGTAGAGGCCATAAAAGCAATGCAAAGACAATAAACCTGTAAATATTGTAATAAGAGAGATCATTGACTGCTCTTAAGGTGCTATTTCCATTAGTTTTTATGTTCTCTATCAAAGAGAAATTATCTTGTAAAGTGAATACAGTGAGTGGGGATATGATTCAACAGTCTAAGTATGCAGACAGTAATAAGGAGAATGTTCAATGACAGTCCAGTCGAAGTTAAGGACAACCTTATAGTAGTAACTCATAACTGTTTGCAGACTTTAGCACTGTGGTACAAATGGAATGTGGCTGTTCTCAAGAGACTTATACACTGATAGGTCATTCACTGTGGTGCTAAGAACATTCCAAGATCATTGACTATTTCCTGAGGAAGTATCTTTTCTTTTCTTAGTGCACTAATTTAACGTTTTTCGTTCGCTGTCTCCAACATTAATGGCAGAGATTAAAAATGACTGCACAATGGCAAGGAATAGGTGTTGCAAACTGAGGAAAGTAGTGATCAAAAAAGTCAAATATGTATGGTGGCAGTGATTCATAATCATGACAGTGAAAATGATGAGCACTTCAAAAGCAAGACACTGAGAACATCAACAGAATTCCATTCAAAAAGGAGTCATAAATGATCATAGCAATGATAGATAGTGACCCAAAAGGGAGTAAAAGAAGCATGACCAAAGCAATGAAAGGTACATTCACTATTTACCTCTAAATTCTGAGATTTTGCAATGTCTACAAAGATTTTTGCCACAGGGTGAACAATGTTAAGAAACTACATGATAGTTGCCCCGTTGTCATGTCCCCTTTCTAGAGTGGACATCAGAGACAAAGGAGTTGGCATAGCATTGGAGTCTCGTAGGCTAGCAGAGATGGATAGGGACTCATTCAGTGCATACAATGACCGGACTTTGGCTTTACAGGCAGTTTGGAGCAGTTCCTAGATTTTAGGGGATATCCCTAAATTTGAGGAGGTCGTGATAGTTGCCAGCCGTGAGGTTATTCATGACCCTTCAGTTGGTGTCAATTTCAGTGCGACAGGTTTGGTTTCCTAACTTCTAGGAGCATCCCTAGGTTTTAGGGAAGGGACTGCCAGTTGACCCATCTCGTCCGGTATTACTCACAGACAGGTGACATGGTCAGTTTCATATTTATTTGGTTGATTTGGGCTTTCAGAAGCTTAAGGGGAAATATTTTAATATTTCTTAAGTTGGTAATTAAATAATTTATAATAAGGCTATTTATATAGCCATTTCGGAGTAATAAGGGGATAACTGATGGATTTGGGCACATATACCTATGTATGGGGGCTCGTTGTAAAGGTCTCGAATTATTATAAATCATTTTCACTATACGGAGGTTATTTGGCACCATGAGTTATGACATTTTGATAAAGTAATGTTTTTCTTTGAGTTTGGACAACTTTAATTGGGAAAATGTTATTTTATTATATTTTATTTAAAGTGCAAAGTGTAAATTCCCTTTAGGGTTTGATTTGCACTTGGAAGGGGATATAAGGAGACGGAGACCTAATTTCTTATTATCTTTTGAACATTACACATTGTGAATTTGGCAATTGCTCTAGTGGAGCGATTTTGAGGTCTGGGACGCAAACCCCAAGACTGGAATTGCTGGGATGTAGCCATCAACAAGGATTGGGATTGGATTTGTTCATCATGCACATTGATTGTCAGAGGTAATTTCCATTTGTCTTCATTGCATACATATCCTTTGAAAAGAGAAGTTTCAGCAGGGCGGCCAACCTGTTTCAGATTGGGCGTTTTCTTTGAGGTAGCCGCCTGGAGGTTATTTGAGGCGTTTTCTTCTTGCATTGGACGCCATTGATTGCTGATTTGTATTGGAAGTTCTATGACAACATTTTCATCAGCATATTGATCCATGCCAAGAATTTTCCTATAGTTGGCGTTAATACTTATTGTAGACCACTTGCATTTGGATCAATTCATAAATAAAAATCAGATTGCTGTAACTGTACTGGTATGTACTGTTTAGACTCAAAGTATTGTTAATTTCTTAGTATATTCCTTATCATTTTCAGCTTGAATTAGTTTTTCATTATTTATGCACTTATTTGTATCACCCAAAAAAAAAAAAAAAGTGAATATATGAGAGAAGACAAAAATTCAGAATTACTTGAATTCATCTCAGTGGACAATCACGCTGGTCAAAGTTTAAAAATTGAAAACAAAATAGTTATTTGCATTAAGATTGGTTTGGAATCTTTCAGTGGTATTAGAGCCTACATTCTGCCAGCCTATAGGTTTGTGGGATTCTGTCTCAGATGATTGCAGAAAAAGTTATAATAATTCACTCCAGCAACTGGGTAGTTGATAAAAAGTTTTGATAAATCATTCCAGCATTTGGGTATTGATAAAAGGTTTTGATAATTCATATCAGCAACTGGGTAGTTGTTAGCCTACACATTTATGCTTTCAGTTGACAGCTGGTAAGACAATAATGATCAAACAGAAAGACCGACATATTAAAAGAAATCAACAAATGAATGGCTTGGTTAGAGAAATGAAGAGTTTTGTCTAGGTGTTCAGTGAATATCAATCAGGCATGTCAACGTTGATTGAGAAATGGGCAATGACAAAAACAGGGCAAACCCAAGTGGGACAAGAAATCTCTTGTGATGATGCACATGAAAAAGTTATAAACAAGACTAAAACACATGCAGCCAACATTGATTTGGGTGGAACAACAAGTAATATAGAGGGTTTGGTTGATTTTGGTGAGTTTGCACAGGAGAGTAATCCAGATACAGGTATTTCAGAGGCATTGTGCGATGACAATTCATGTCATGATGAGTCTGATTTTTTAGACCAGACCAGAGAAATCCGAGCAGTGTGTACTCATAGTGGCACTGAATTCCAGGATCGTGATTTGGTTGCATGTGCGGACACATGGGGAGTTGATGAGAGTGAGCATAGTGTGGTGACAACAGTTTCATCATTGACTGAGGAGGTGGTCTCAGAGGTACAAAGTTGTAGTACTATAGATGAGGATGCATGCATTAGTGAATGCATACTGGATACCCCTTACAGAGATGTACCGAACTCAGACAAAGTATCCTACCATAGTGCAGATCCAAAGGTAGTACACATGCTTGAGAATTATCATTTTCAGACCCCTCATTGCTTGATTAGACAACTCAGGGTTGATGACAGGAGGGTAGACACTTTGGTTGAGCACTTTGATGCCACTCGACGGATGTTATCTACGCTCAGTTGGAGTGCTCTAATGATTGATGAGAAGGATAGTAGCGGATTTTCCATGGCAGAGTTCCATGCTCTTCATGAGGCTATGGGGATATTCAAGCAGGATTATTTGGAGTGAGTGGCTGATCGGAGTTATCTTCTAGAGAAGGATTGCATCTGCTATGATGCCTTGATGCAAAAGGAGAAGGAAGTTGACAGGCTCACCCATGAGCTTGAGGAGATGAGTGAGTCATTGGAGTATACCCAAGCAGCCCTTCGAGACGCAAACTTACAGTTAGAGGAGCTTACTGACAGTCTAGGAGTGTCAGAGTCATCATCCGAGGCGGTTATAGTGCAGAGTTTCCCAGTGACACTAGTGGACTCACCAGAGAGTTGTGTGATGGTTTTCGATAATATCCCTACAACATCTTCACAGGAGACCAACAGAGTGTCCTTGGAGTGGGAATACAGTGCTCATGTTGATTTGTTCCCTCCTTTAGGGAGAAAATATACTCTTACACCACCTACAGCTAACCATGGACACCAGTTTATCTCACAGCAGAATCAGGGTGGTCAGTTGTGGTCTATGAAAGGTCCTTCTTGTTTGGACTTCGGAGATCAGATGTATGAATTATACCTAGATTCGTGCGATGAGACCAGTGGGAGTGACGGTGATCTTATTGGGCAAGATTTTGACACAGAGCTGTTGAAAGAGCCTGTTGTACTTCATCTTGACTGCACAGTGATGAGTGCATATCACTCCTCATTTAGACCGTTGAGTGATGATGAGATGATTCATTGGTATGAGTTGGTTGGACAGGGTTATGCCATAGAGCCATTGAGGGAGCCTACAGGAGTCCATCTTGATTGCACCATGAGGAGTACACTCCACTTCTCATTTAGTCCACCGGTAGATGATTGGGTGGTACACAAGTGGGATTTGGCTCCAGATTTCTACCATCCATGGTGCGGTAGTGCACTTCCATCTTCAGAGGATAGAGTTATTGACTGCGGGGACTTGACCCATCAATTTGGGTGGGATTGTTTGTGGGACCAGCAAACAATCCACCATCACGTCGTTCAATTTCCGACAAAGGTTATCACCTCTATGTCATAGAGAATTCATCCAAAGATATGGTTACAAGATGGGGTGGGAATTAGCAGGCATGATGCTATGGACGGTAATCACACTGGTGGGAGTTTCACGGTGATCGCATGGAGATTTGTTGTTGATGACGCTTTCCACTATCAGTATCTTCTCATGATAGATGGATGTGGGTTCAGATTGTGTTGGGATCCAGGTGTTGTCTCATTTGACGCTTTGTTTCACAGGGATTCTAGTATGATATCACCTTGGTTGTGGGACCACTCCCATCCAGTGTGGGATCCTGGTATCATCCTATGCAGTGCATTCAATTGGAGGATCCTTGATGAGTTGCTTCATTTCACACACCTAGGATTTTATATCATAGTAGTGCAGCACTGAGGTGAAGCCATGCATCCCAGTTTGATACATGGTTTAGGGATCAACTTTCAGCATACATACGCTTACGCGTGGATGAGTGACATAATTAGTGCATTCACCTTGATCCTGAGACGACTATGTGGCGTGCATGACAGGGTAGCGATAGCACTGTTGATGGGTGACTTCATGTTGCTTGATTCCAGTTCGGTCGATGGTTACCCTAGTAAGTACCATCCAGTCTTCCCTAAGATGACTGGAAGACACCCCAATAGATGCCCCAACACTTCAGGAGTATGAGATTGTAGAGAGATTTGTCTGTGGGGTGGAGACAGGTTATGGGGTATCCTTCTTGGATTGGCACTGTTGGGACCACTTGAATGATACCGTGTTTGATACTGGTTTGTGTTATGTTAGCAGGTTTGGATGGCTGTTGGTATGGATTGTATGGCAGGAAGGGTTCCATTCTCATAGTGTTGGGATGATTAAGATGTGTGGATCAACCACTCTAGAGGTCTCTATGATAGGGGTCGAGGGTATGCTTGAGTCATCTTTGATGGTATCGCATCTCTCTTTGGGTTGAGTAGCTATACCCCTACTGATTGGAGACTACATATGCCTTGACTCCAGCTGGGATTAATGGTTGCATTGGCCAGGTCCACTTAGCATTTCCAGAGTCTGCATTGCCTGTTGCAGTGTTTCAGCCGTATGAGCGATCAGAGAGTTTTATTCTCTGGGCAGAGGAAGATTATGGGGTGACTTTCATGGACTGGTACAAGTTTTATTTTGGGTTGGTTACTGATCTGAGTTATGACAGAGGAGCAGAATGGCCATTTGTGTGGACTCCTGGTCATGAGGGCAGTCGGGGTTGGATACTCAATAGTGATGACGTGATCTACTTCACCTCTATCCTATACAGTGTGAACTATGCTTTGATGTGGGATCCAGGTAGCGGTTTTGTGATGGCACTTGCACTTCAGGGGGTGATGAGTTGTTTTCGACATTAGGGATACATCGTATTTATTCAGAGTGGAGCAGCAGATGTAGACAAAGTACTGCATACGGTATAAACGGTATGTCTAGAATGGTGGTGATATAGTGTTGCATTGCTTGTGGACAAGCAATCTTCAGGAAGGGAGGATTGTCATGTCCCCTTTCTAGAGTGAACATCAAAGATGGAGGAGTTGGCCTATCATTGGAGTCTCGTAGGCTAGCAGAGATGGATAGGGACTCATTCAGTGCATACAGTGACTGGATTTTGGCTTTACAGGTAGTTTGGAGCTAGTTTGGAGCAGTTCCTAGATTTTAGGGGATATCCCTAAATTTTAGGAGGTCGTGACAGTTGCTAGTCGTGAGGTTATTCATGACCCTTCAGTTGGTGTCAGTTTCAATGTGACAGGATTGGTTTCCTAACTTCTAGGAGCATCCCTCAATTTTAGGGAAGGGACTGCCAGTTGACCCATCTCGTCCGGTATCAGTCACAGACAAGTGACATGGCCAGTTTCATATTTATTTGGTTGATTTGGGCTTTCAGAAGCTTACAGGGAAATATTTTAACATTTCCTAAGTTGGTAATGTTATACACTAAATTTTGCACCCTATTCAAGCTCTCTTGGTCTTGATAATCTAGTATAACATGGGAATCATTTCTAGGTGTGGGACCTTTGCTAACTGAAATGAGACCTCTGGATTCTAGGCCGCTTCCTCTTGGATAATCACCTAATTTTCTCTTTGTGCATGAAAGTAAACTGGATAGGAAAAGGGATAGAAGGAATGCTTGAAAAGGAAATAACTGGAAGCAAATTTATCCTACTAAGGTGATGCACTGAAAGATAACATGAATCACAACACAGTGAGTGAGATTAGCATACAAACTTAGATCTAGGAGAACACAACTTCCTAAATAGGTTTGCATAAATATTTCATAGAGAGGTCTGAAAGGAGAAAAAAACTATGCAAGGAAAGAAAGATTTTCACAAGCAACAACCTTCCTACCCAAAGTAGACGCAAACTACAACCTGCAAACAAACATTCACTCCTACAACTAGGCACAAGAATGAGACAGAGTGATAAGGGATTGAAGAATATCCACAAACTCATTCAAATCAAATCATCCACAACAGTACACATAAATTGCGAAAAAGAAAGAAGACTCAGGAACCCCAAGATGTCTTTGAAAATATTCAATACACTCTAATTCAATAAGAGAAATCCAGATAAGAAAGGTTAAGGACAAAAAGAATGTCACGAAAAACCTTGCAGCATCTGAACATCAATGAGAAGTTACCACTGCTGAAAACCAGGCAAGAGAAAATGCCTCAGATAATTTTTACATCAACTGGAAAATCTAAGCTAAAAAACTCAAAAACTAACTTATATACATGTTCCTCCTAGCACGCAGGCTCAAGGAAACAATCTGATTCCTAAAATTAGGGTTTCAATACATTTGCAAATAGAATAATCAAAAACCCTTATTCTGTCAATTTATGCTCATTAATGCATCGTGAAATATCTGAAATGATCTGATATGTCTTTGAAATCTTCCCTGTCACCATAAATGTAGCCCTGAGAAGTCGGCTTGATCCGTCTCTCTATCTGTTTCCTGAGAAATCACGCCACTACCATGACCTCCGAGATCAAATATTTGAATATTTAAATCTTTAACACTCAC
The DNA here is from genome assembly GCA_018584345.1 of Thuja plicata. NCBI lineage: Eukaryota > Viridiplantae > Streptophyta > Pinopsida > Cupressales > Cupressaceae > Thuja > Thuja plicata. The sequence continues at coordinate 2,915,717 of MU228452.1, forward strand.
AGGTGGCGCGGACTTCTGCATCAACGACCGAGGAAAATCCTGAATCTCTTGTTTAAAAAAAAACAGCCATCGATCTCTGCCTCTTTCTCCGACTCAATCTTTAACCCTGTCTTTTACTTGGGTTACCATCTTTCCATTGCGTCTCTGAGTCTCCAGACTATTCTCTTTAACCTTAGTTGCATCATGAGACTTGGCGACAATGCAGTCGCGTTATCTCCTTATCTTTTACTTAACTCTGTGTCTGTTCAAAGACTTGGCGACAACCACATGATTTGATCAGAATCAACGGCTATCGGGAAGTCTCTAGATTATTTCGGCATATTCCTTTTCCTTATGAGACTTGGCGACTGAAGGCAATCTCAAAGTCGCTAGATAATATGGAATATGTTGTTTCCCTTACGCAACTAAGAGACTAAAGGCAATGCAAAAGCGCATATGACTTAAAAGGAACTTAAGTCATCCCGAAAAGGTAATGATAAAATAGAATAAGCTCGGGATAACTAGGGTTTATCAAATTTGCATAGGGCTTTTTTGATACTTATGTTATTTCAGAGACCTGGAGATATTGCAGAGTTGAGGGAAGAGACCAGGAATCATGGCAAAACCATACAGGCTGGGCTCAACCCTTGTGGGAGCCTCATTTACTCCACCTGTAGCCAATTTTGACAGGATGGTGAAAAATTGGGTAACAGGTAATTAAATAATTTATAATAAGGCTATTTATATAGCCATTTCGGAGTAATAAGGGGATAACTAATGGATTTGGGCACATATACCTATGTATGGGGGGCTCGTTGGAAAGGTCTTGAAATATTATAAATCATTTTCACTATCCGGAGGTTATTTGGTGCCATGAGTTATGACATTTTGATAAAGTAATATTTTTCTTTAGTTTGGACGACTTTAATTGGGAAAATGTTATTTTATTATATTTTATTTCAAGTGCAAAGTGTAAATTCCCTTTAGTGTTTGATTTGCACTTGGAAGGGGATATCAGGAGATGGAGACCTAATTTCTTATTATCTTTTGAACATTACACATTGTGAATTTGACAATTGCTCTAGTGGAGTGATTTTGAGGTCTGGGACGCAAACCCCAGGACTGGAATTGTTGGGACGTAGCCCTCAGCAAGGATTGGGATTGGATTTGTTCATCATGCACATTGATTGTTAGAGGAAAGGGGCGTTTGTCTTCATTGCATACACAGCCTTTGAGAAGAGAAGTTTTAGTAGGGCGGCCAGCCTATTTCAGATTGGGCATTTCCTTTGAGGCAGCCGCCTGGAGGTTATTTGAGGCGTTTTCTTCTTGCATTGGACGCCATTGATTGCAAATTTGTATTGGAAGTTCTTTGACAGCATTTTCATTAGCATATTGATCCACGCCAAGCATTTTCCTACAACAGGCGATAATACTTATTGTACACCGCTTGCATTTGGATCAATTCATAAATAAAAATCAGATTGTTGTAACTGTACGGGTATTACTGTTTAGACTCAAAGTATTGTTAAATTCTTAGTATATTCCTTATCATTTTCAGATGGAATTAGTTTGTCATTATTTATGCAATTATTTGTATCACCCAAAAAATCCAAAAAAGTGAATATATGAGAAAAGACACAAAAATTCAGAATTACTTGAATTCATCTTAGTGGACAATCACGCTGGTCAAAGTTTAAAAATTGAAAACGAAATAGTTTTTTGCATTAAGATTGGTTTGGAATCTTTCACCCGTCGTTAGAAATGGTGATGGAGTCTTGATCATCGTGAATAAGTTTGTCCGTGCCGCAATTTGTCCATGCCGCGAGGCCCTAGCGTTGTGATCTGCATTGTATCCACAACAGTCGTGCACGCATTTATGTTGCTGATCAGCTGGGCTTTCCCTTGAGATGCATCTGTTCCTTCCTTCAACAAAATTATTTGTGGTTGCTGTGCATACAGTAACACACATTTTAATGTCCTATTTTAAGCAAGTCAGATAAACGAGTGGAAACTAAAAATACTTACCAGCATGGTCGCTATAGAAGAGCCTCAACAATTGTAAATTGAGTTTCCTTATAGAATAAATATTGAAACCCTCGCTAATGGAGAAGTGTCTGAAAATAAAATATGGGTATAGGGCTTGCAGAAGGAAAAAGAAGGAAAATGCAGCCTTCCAAAAAGGAAAAAAAGGGAAAATGCAATTTGGTGCACTTTTCTCCCTCTAAACAAATTCACAACACTATTGGAGAGTTACACCATCGTCTATACACAACATCTAAAATGTCTTATTGTAATTATTAATTAATTAAAAAATATTATATTCATTATATTTAAATTTTTTATTAATTAATTAATTAATAATTACACTAAATGGTACATTTTGGGTGTTCTGTAGACCTTGCCGAGAATTATGGTCCATGTTGAAGTACTCTTTATCTTTTTATCATCCAGTAACAAATTACTAGTGTTAAATTAAAGAAATAAAAAAATGATAACTAAAAATCTGTTAATAAACATTACATGTATCAATAGTCGTTCACATCTATCGTATTAACTGGATTTCTTAAACTTTAATTGAAAGACTTGTGCACCTTGATTGGTACTCATAGCTCACACTGCTAGGACATCTATGCATAAGTATTAGCAATTTTTGAGGTTGTTTTAGTGCATGGTTATTATGGTGCCTCTAAGTAGATTTTAAACAACACTTTAAAATGACCACTTATTTACCCTTGTGTGCATAACAGATTTCGTAGTGTGTCGTTAGTAGTTACTACCTGTTACTAAATTTTCACTCTGATTGCAATTTAGAGTTTGAAACAAATACATCATGTATAAGGTACAATTTGCAAAACCTCAATTATTTTAGATTAGTTACTTTTACATTGATCATTTTTCTGGTTTTCAAATACATTCAATAAAGGATTTATATCTTTTATTCAAAAGGAATAATTTGAAATTGTAAACAATTGAATAAATGTTTTTCTCACACAAGACCGTTAGAGTGATCTTTAGTTTCCTATGGAAATAAGAAGATCATAATGTAAATGTAATAATATGGGATAGAAGGGAACCAACCATTGCCTAGGGGTTTATGGTTGGTGTAGGTCCGCCTTTGCAGATGTATTTCTGCCTTTTCCGCATAAGATTTGTCCTTCTTGATGTCTTTTGATCCTGTAGATGAAAAGCAAGGGTTAGATCCATGGGATCTAAGCAATAACTGATTCACTTCTACAACATTCTTACACACGGTATGATTCTTGTTCATACAGGAAACTAGACTTCAAACATCAGAGGGAATCAAGTGAATCTCCAAATCAAAAAAGACATTCTTTATTGCTAACTGTTTGTTCCATGTGCAGGTCTGAATATTTCTAACTTTGGTATGTGGATGGAAATGGGCTCCCTCAAGGGTTTGAGCTCAGCATACTAAGTTACATAGATTCTGGTACAAAGAGTTCTTGAAAGGAAAAGAACTGAACCTAACTTATGCAAGAGCCGGCAATAACAAAGATCAAATATAGAAAAAACAACAAGAAGTATTTTCCTTTTTTTTGCAACAGTTATGTGGATTTGTCATGATATACATTTGTCAAGGAGCTGAACCAAGGAAATGAAAATATGCAAGCATTTAGAGTTTCAGGGTATCAAGTGAGCAACTAACATCAAAGTCATAGCAAGAGGAAATTTTTCTTACATTCAAAATGAACAAGAGGGGTAGTTGTACAGGAGGTTTTTCTGACATTTCATAATTTTCAGAATTGCATACTAAAAGATATTTTACCAGTTGCAAATTTTAAAAGAAGACTCATGACTTTTCAGGACAGAATCAAAAGTCAGACAATTTTGTTGATATTTTTAAGGGCTTCAAAGAGAAATTTCATTTTTCCTTCAAAGGTCAGCAACACAATGATACAGTAAATATTTTCAAAGTGAAGTCATGTCTTCTTTCAGGGAAATAGATACAAGGTTTCACTAAATTTTTCCAGAATCAATAAGCTTTTCTACAGAAAACAGTAAGTGTTTTGGTGCAAAAGGGGTCGCAACTTCATTCAAAGGAATATACAGGGTTTCAATGAAACATAAGGAGAAATATCATTTTTTTCTTCAAAAAGCCAGCATATCATAAATGAAGATACATTAAAATTTCTTCTACAATAGAAGCAGCAAAGAAAGATTTTTAGAGAGAAGAACAAAAGATATCCAAACCTAAGTATACAAAATGGCAGATTTAACATAACAGCACAGCATGGGTCATTTTTCCTCCAAGCAAAGAAGGCATCATATCAGAAGAATGGAGCAGTTCATACCTGCGTTTTCCAAGTGGTTTACTTGCAGTCAAAACACAAAAGTTTATCCATGGCAGCCACGTAGAACAGAAAGAACCATTTTGAGTGTTAGTCATAAAGCAAAGAGACATATTTCCTTCAATGGTGGCCACGATAACTTTTTTTTCTTCCTTCTTTCCCTGTGTTGTAGGGTTTCAAAACCCTATTCTAGCAGCAACTCTCGTTTTTCTCAAGGCATCAAATACAAATGACAACAAAAGTGTTTTGTTTCACTTTTTAGGGCGGAAGCTTCAAAGCTTTCAACACTTTGTATTGTTTTTTGAAATCCGATGGTTTTGTTGTTTATCGGATTTAATTTAAACTTTAAAACTTATGAATCATAATAAAATCTAACTCACTCACCATATTATATTAAGTAATATATTATTTAATATTTAATAGTGAGTTAATTTTATTTTGTAATTTGCAATATTATTATTAATAATAATTAATTGATACCATTATAAATCAATTAACTATTAGTAAAGTGCAAATTTGATTTTTAGTCTTAAGTTCAAATTTTTGGATTTGAAGAGATAGGGAGTTGAAAAGTCAATTTGGGACTCTTGTAAAGGGGTAGAGGTGGCAGTTTGTCATGCTGTTAGAGTTTGTTATTGATCTGGACTCTTTTTGTGAGTCATTTGAGTCTTTTTAGGGACTGTTATGGCTAAACTAGAGTGGTCATCAGTGGTACTTGGACAGAGAGGTCTTTTTGACTGTTTGTATAACTTAGGTGGAGAGTTTGAGTCCCTTTTTGGAGGCTTTTTGTGGATATCCGACCTTGCATTTTGAAATGCAGTTTGCTTATTTTAGGGGTTGTTGAAAGGACTCTTTCCTATATATTCCTGATTCTTATCACTTAGAAAGGAGTTCTAGTTTTGGAGGGAGAAGGTGCTATTGTGATCAGTTTAGATGTCCTTGGCATATCTCTGCAATCTACTTCTCATGTGAGCTATTTCGTCTTTTGCCTGAGCATAATACAAAGATTTTCAGATCTATCTTGGTGTTTCATTGTTGTGTACTTGTGATTGATGTTTTTTTTTGTGTTTCATTTCTTTAGAAGTCTTTAACTAATGTCTCATTTATGTACCTTCAGAAGCTAGTGAAAATCACTCATAGGTCATGATTTGTATATCTGATTGGTAGTTATTGAATGTGATAATTTTCCTTTCATACTATCCAACTTAGAGTCTTTTCATGAAATACTTATATGAGTAATATTTTCAACCAAGGTTGTCTTCATCATTTCTGGTTAGATGTTCATTGTGTTGTGAGATAGAGTTGTTCCTCATTATCAATTTGGTGCATCGCCTTATTTTCTGCATTATTTACGTTTTCCAATTATAATTTCCTCTTATCCCTTTTCTATCCAAGTTTAAGTCATTTTCAAAATAGGTGAAGTGTCAAGTATACCATCTAATAGGAGCCGACCTAGAACTCAGAGGTTCAACCATCCCTTATAGTTTACCCATGAATTCATGGTTGTTCCCATGTTTCTCCAAAATTACTAGATTTCAGGACTTCGTAATTGGGTGCAAAATTTTTGGAGCTAACACTACCCAAAAGCCAGAATAATAGATAAACATAGTTAAATCACATACATAGACAACCAAAAAAAGATCATCAAAATCCGATGTACCGTTTAGGATGTACAGTGCTCAAAGTTATTTATTACAATTGTTGTATATGAAAGAACCACCAAGATTTGAAGAGATAAAAATGATGCACATAAATACAATGAGCAAATTCGACCATTCAATAATGAAAAAGAGAAGTGTACATATAGATGTGAGTGGTTGGGTCGAATCAGAAGTCGACTCTAACACTCAATGAGTGGTGGCGAGTTGCCTCCCACCATCCTAGGGTGCGGTGTCGAAATGAAATCGACACCTCTATAAACAACTCCTAAACAAAGAAAATTTGTGTAGACAAGTGCCGAATGAAAATGTATGACTAAGTAGGCTTAATAAGCCTAAGTGTAATTAAGTAATTACACCAACACCCCTCCTTAAGCATAACTTAGGAGGACATATATAAGATGGGTCCCGGCTACTAGCCATGTTAGGTACTCATGCACAATGCAAATAACTCAGAAGCAAGGAGAAACAAGGAACACCCAGTGGGAATAAAACCTCCCTCAAAAAGAGATAAGATGCAATGACATGTACAACTGAAGAAGAAGAGTGATGGATGGAGGACTTATGATAACCCCCAAGGACTACTTCTACCAAAAAGTACAATATGTTCTCACCATACGAGAGAAAGTAGAGAAGATCATATGACCCCCCAGAAGATATGAAGTGAAGAAATCCATGGAGTGTTGGTAGATGCTCGACATTGGATGCTAAAGATGATCCATGAACGTTGAACAACATTCCTCCCCTTGGAAGAAACAACACCATAAATATGTGCAAGATTACTTCCCATTCCGGATAGGAATATGTAGGAAGCAAGATGAATGTCTCTAAATGTTGCACATAATCCAAAGACTGAAATGATGCCACTGATGCCTTTGAATGATGCTCAAAGATATCCAAGCCAATGTTGATGTATGACAGATCATGTACCAAAAAATATTTTGGAACAGGGACCATGAATGTATTGTGATGTCTGGACTGATGTGAATCTGATACTGTTGCAGATGAAGATAGCTGAGTTGCAAATTGCAACTCATGAACGCCTGCACAATCTGTCATGATAATAGTTGATGTAGGCGAGGTAACAGTTGTATGGATAGGGTGAAGAAAAGAAATATGACCTTAAAGCCTAAGCTAGTGAACTAATAAATTATATAACGCACCTTGTAGAACCCATAGATACATATGCACCTACTCCTACACCCTTAGTAGCATTTGATAAAGGACTAAAAGGAAGAGGAGAATTGAGGAGAGTAGTTTACACCCTTGGGCCATGAAGTGCAAATTATATTCCCAAGGAAAGAAACTAATCAAAAGGGCCATGAAGTGACAAATTATATTCCAAAGGAAAGAAACTAATCAAAAGGGCCATCAGTGTTTATCATAAAATCAGCGATGCAATACATAGTGCAGTAGAACTTGATGAAAACATACATGATTAGTTCATTCTTTTGGATGATAATTTGCCTTGTTTCAAAAGAATGTTTGGAATTCAATTTTCTTCTTTGGCAATGAAAGGAGTCATCCCACATGGAAACTCAGAGATAGTATTGAAATAGTTGAATGTCACAAAATAGAGAATCAAAATCTTGCAATAGTGAAAGATAAAATTTTGGAATAGAAAAAAAACAAGAGAACAAATCATTGTTGAATTCAGATTTTCACTGAATCCATCCCTGCAAATTCTGAGAAACTCTTGATAAGATCAACCCACAAGGACACATTATTAAGAAATTTGCAGATTTGTTAAAGAATTAGATAGAAGAAATTGTAAATGGTTTTGATAATAAACCAAAACTTAATATGTTTGAGTCATGCTTGGAAGAGATAGAAGTACCAAAGCAGATTGCAAAAACTCTCTTTTCAAAGAAGTTACATTTCCCATATTCTTACAATTTTACGCTCTTTTGAGAAATTAATGAAAATCTTACCATTTATCATAAATCTATCATATGTTTTAACCTCTATAGTCTATTAAATTTGATACTAATCTGTCATGTACTCTAACCATCAAATCTTCCTGCTTGACAACAAAAATTTCATATGAACAACAGTAGTGACTGTCATCTCTTTAATAGTAAATTAAAACTGACAAATCAAAACATATTCCTAAGGAGTTTACAACATATGCTTAGCATGTGTACATGTCCTTAACAAATAAGAACTACTATATTGTATCTCCAAAGGTCAATTTCATTGTATCAAGGCCTATGGCGTACCAAATGACATCCATCTCAAGTATAATATGTGTAACTCATACAATGTATAACACTTCTTCCTAAATATTTTGAGTTATATGAACTTTTACAAGGAGAGACATAAAAACAATCTTTTTCTCCTATTTCAAGGCCGATATCTAGTACCATACATATGGAAAAAAATAAGTTCAGATACATAATGATTGAACTAGTTATTGAATATGATGACCATAAAAATAAAGCAAAGGGGATATAAATTCATATTTTGAAAAGAACAGTGCAAGTAATGCCTTAAATGTGTGTCATGCTCCTAATCCTCATATTAATAGATGTTAAGTTATTGAGTTAATGCAAACAGATATCTATGATTTTTTGTAAACATTGGGTGAACACAATTGTTCCTTTACTTTTACAAGAGATGCAAAATGAGGATAAGAAAAATCAAAATAATGAACCTTACCAATTTTTAACTCTAGATTATGTTGTTTCAAGTTTAGTTCAAATTTGCAAATATTATGTTGAAGTGGGAGTTCATACGATTTTACTTGTTTCTCATGCAAAATCATCTTTTAAACAGTAGGAAATTCAAGAATATTGACAAATGCTGCACCAAGCCCAAGTTAAAGAAGGTTCCACTGATATGTTAATTGTTGTTGAAGAAAATATGAGCATTGCGCAACAGAAGCTAAATGATATGTAGTGTCCTCTTTATGGTCCTTTAGGGTTTGGGAATCATTTCTTTAAATTCAATTGCAAGAAGATTATTTCTATTAAACTTATATTCAAAACAAATCAGGAGAGTAGAAAATGTAATGTACATTATCCTTATTATAAGATTGTTCAATATCTCGCACCATTTGGGAGATATTATAGTTTTTGTCATGAGAAATTTCTCTAATGAAAGTTTCTAATTCAATTGAGGACATTAGAAGCCCTAGAAATATTTGAACGTCGGACAAACACATCTTTAAGATTTGTTTGCATTGTTAATCTTTTTGCGAGCTTTCCAATGATAGGTCATAATATCAAATCGGATGCCCAAGTCAAAAGTGGTGGTTCTCAAAAGTTGTGCCAACAAAACTCAAGTTCTGAAAATAAGGCGACTTGGGTAGGAAAATGAATTGCTAGACTATCGGGTGCCTAAAGAAAGAAAATTTACACTTTCTAGAACATTATAAGTTGGTTATTGGTGTTAAATGACGAGGTTAACTCAGGCTAATAGGGACATCTTTTTTTGTACAGATTGTGGCTCCAGACTTTAGGGTTTTCTTAGAGAATTGATTTTTGTATTAATGATATTATCTCATTTGGTTGCAGCATATAAATTTTCTAAATGTTGTAGTTCTCATGATGCAGGGGAAGGACCTACTTGGTCTTATCAAATCAAAAGGCAAAGGGGCTTCTTCAACTTGAACATAGTTTGACTCATGGGCTTTCCTCTAAACCCTTTTCCTTGGACAATCCTTAGAACATTTGGACATTGTTGTACTTGAATTTTCCCATGTCATGGATAGATCTCATGTTCTATAAAAAGGAGCATGACCAAATTTTTCATGGAGGATTCAACAATGCACAATACTTGGGGTTTACACCTTCTTGATTTGTGGAAACTAGGAATGACAACCTTTGGAAACAAGACCAACCTATAAAAAATTGCTTCCAAACCTCTGACACTACCTTGGAGGCCCTTACTCATAAAAAATGTGACTTCATAGGGCATTTAATGACTGCACACAACAGAGACTTCAAACACAAATTGTTACTGACTCGGGTGTTAATTGCCATGCACATTCCTTTACGATAGTCATGGTATATTGCCATGTGGTTGCCAAAATTGATCATCAAAACATTGACCAGATCTATAGGACCTTATAAGACCCTTTCCCAACAAAGAACATGAACATTCAACACTTTTAGACTTGGATTTATTCAATGTTCAATTGGTGCACTATCACTGTCATGTTTGTATTAATAGGACAGTCCTTGCAAATTTGGTTTCAAACACCACAACAATGTCAAAAACACATTGGGACATGTCTATGGGGCCTTCTAAACACTCACAACACCTTCCCAAATCACAAAAATCCAACACCATGCCTTCTTACATCCAAAATTGCCATACAAATGTGTAGACAATCTGATCTATCAGGAAAATTAGACTTACAATCAATTGGAAATATATGCAAACATCCATTTTAGCACTTCCAAATTTGAGATATGTTAGAATACATGTAGAAAGACCTTTCCACCCATTTTGTTGTTTTTTGACCAGTGAAAAGTCAAGTTATACATTTATTTCCACTTGCTGGTTACCCTAGGTAGGGTTTTGACCAGTTTTCACAAAAAATGCAGTATCTTACAAAATACCCAATGAAAATTGATTAGATGAAATATCCCAAATGGATATTTGCTCTGCTGCTGCTATAAATTTATTTTTAGTAATTATATTCTCCTGTAAGTTTCTTTTTTATTATCTTATAGAGCTAGACAGAAGTTGCAGAAGAAGTTGTTTCTTTTGTATTTTTCCGAATAAGTATTACAATGCATAAACAACAACAATTGCAAATAGATAATGATAAAATCAAATACAATCAGATTGTGCAATACTCTGGAAAT
>MU228452.1:2927437-2947118 GCA_018584345.1 Thuja plicata
GAACTGCACTGCAACACTATATTTACCACCATGTCACCTATCTGTGACTGATGCCGAATGAGATGGGTCAACTGGCAGTCCCATCCCTAAAATCTAGGGATGCTCCTAGAAACTAGGGAACACACCCTGTCATCTTGAAACTGAAACCATGGAATGGTCTAGTGGGACCTCACATTTGGAATCTGCCACATTCTCCTAAAAAGTAGGGATATCCCCTAAAATCTAGGAACTGCTCCGAACTGGCTCCAAACTGCTTGTAAAGCCAAAATCTGGTCACTGTATGCCTTGAATGAGTCCCAATCCATCTCCACTAGCCTACAAGACTCCAATGATAGGCCAACTCGTCCGTCTCTGATGTCCACTCTAGAAAGGGGACATGACAATCATCCCTTCCCGGAGATTGTTTGTCCTCAAGCAATCACCGGAACAAGAAACATCACAATCCACCTGGATCCCACGGAAAACTGTAAGCCATGCCCCTCGCGCAAAGTGTAGGCTCCTGTAGTATCCCCCGAAAAACAAACGGGATGACTCTAAAAAAAAATCCATAACAACCACTCACCCACACTTTAGTACTGAATCTGTTTCTACTCCAACCCCAAGAGAAATAGATCTCGGGACCATCAAAAACCAAGATGTAAGGGTGACTCAGATCACATACACCCTGAACTCCCCATGCACACCCAAATGACATGTACTGAGTGTGTAGACCATCTGCACAACAGTGATGAATACCCCTGAACAAAGCTGTACCAAGACTTGAATATCCACACACTATATAATCTTTGGAGTCACCATAACTCTTCAAGTCACCTACTATTGACTTGTAGCCAAAACTCCCGTCAACTGCTGATGACGTGACCCCATCCCATAATGGATGATAAGGACTAGGAGCCAACCCACGTCTATGTGCCATCAACTCATCAACATGTGGGTCAAAGGAAAAATAATGAGCACTCCTCACTGTGTAACGGCCATAAACTGCTCTGATCTTTGTCAGAGGCTCATCATCCACCAGTCACAAACCCAAAGATGGCTCCAATCTCGAACTCTGCACAACTGGTTGGACAGGGTCCTGGGTGACCCTCTCAGCAAACCCAGCCTCGAAATCTCCGTTAAGGAGCATCGTAGTTAAGGTACCTACAATCTCTCTCACCAAACGCCGAATTGTACCAGTACCCCGGATGAGAACACCCTCAGAAGCTGAGTAAGATCCCTCCCAAAATTCTGAACTCTCAAGAAGGTGATCCAAGAATGACTTCGTGCAGTCAAATTTATAGGTGGTAGCATCCATTTTCTCCCCTCGGACCCATAAGTGGTCATCATATAACTGTGACATAGCCAACTACTTATCATCACCAGCTATGCGATCACTAACAACCAACTCAGGTGATACCATGTCTCCCTGCTGAGCCATCAAAGGAGTAGTGTCATGAATGGAAACAATGAACACTGACGGGTCCACTACACTACCCACAATGTTCTGTACTATATCATATGACGCAATGCTACCAATTGGAGTATCCATCCCAACCGGAATATCTACCCCAAAGTCAGGCACACTGCAAACCTCTGCTGCAGTGCCTAACTCAACTGCACAAGTATCCGATGGAAGTGAACCTGTACCTTCAACACTAGAATCAAGGGTGGATGTATCCCCAACTCCATCACATCCAGCAACCCCAATTGTGGACATCATCAAATCACCAGACACCACAATATGTAACTGCACTGGATCTGGTGCTGGTGTAGACTGAAGTTGTTCCAATTCTACAGTCACCTCTGCTAACTGAACTTGTGACTCTTGGAGAGTCAACTGAGTGCTCTCTAAAACCTCAGAAGTTGTCGTGAGCTCCCGAGTAAGCTCACTCACCTCATCCTCTCTATCCAAGAGTGCCTCATATGCTTTACTTCCCCACTCAACTAGGTGATCTCGGTCGGCTACCAACCAAAAATAATCCTGTCTCAAAATTCTGACAGCCTCTCGTAAGGCATGAATCTCTGTCAGAGACAAGTAACAACTACCATGCTCATCATCCATAGGAGCACCCCATCCATGAACAACCAGCAGCTGTTGAGCAGCAGCAAAATGCTCGAATGCAGTAACAATATCATGCTTGCTGACTCTCAACTGACTAGACAGATGATGAGTCTGAATAATAGGTCTCCTATGCATCACCCCTGGCACACTGTCCACACTGTGAATAGAAGTGGTACCCAACATACTCCTCTCAAAAATACTATCCACCAGTGTGCTGCCAACTGAGCTCTATGAACTGACAACTGAACTCACATCCTCAAACGGAGTACTAGCATCTGATACGTCTCCGTCAAACTCCTTTGTACCCGAGGAAGCTGCTATAGAATCTACCTCCTCAACACACTCAGCTGCCTTGTCCTCTGTAATCGCTAAAACATCCAGATCCCGGGACCCATCTGCACTCACCAACAACTCAAAGTCCTCTCCCAAGGCCTGATACTGACATGGCTCACTACTAGTGGAGTCATCCTCAGGAGTCACATAGGAAGTATCTGAAGCAAATCAAGATGCTAGCAAAGGCTCTACCTCCTCAGGTGACCCGGACTGAACCTCATCTGACTCCCTACTAACAAATGAATCCGAGTCATGCTGGCATGAGTCCGTATCTACTGTCTGAAACTCAACACTGGTATCATCACATGCGGACTCTATGCTCAAATCCTCAACACAAGAGAATACTGGCATCTCCTGTACTAACCCAATCTCGGGATTGCCGCTATCCAAATCTGTACTATCTGATTCCAACACCTCAAGGCAATCCTCAAATGTGGTATCCTCCTCTGGTGATCTAGAGTCCACCGTCATATCCTCCAAAACTACAACACTCCCACGGACTACAACCCCCTCATCCTCAACCATAGAACTATCATCATGGCAATCTAAACATAAGTCATTGGCTGTCTTTATAATACAATCCGGTGTGCTACATAAATCAATTGCAGGTGTCAACTCTTGCTGTACCACCGAATCATCAACTGAGTGCTGAGTCTCCATGCAACTGTCGGCCTGTGTAACTGTCATGTGCTCATCCACTGAGATAGGTAATGACCCTACAATAAATGTGCGGGGTAACTCAACTGGAGGGGCACTGATCTCTGGAACTGATGTGCTGGGCTCACATGCCGTTGTGAAATCATCCCGCAGGTCTCTCCTGACCTCCCTCACCGTGTCAACTTGTCTCATATCCTGTGTCCTGCGAGAAGAAGATCTGTCCAAGAGTGAAACCATGTATCTAGCCGCCCTGTCAATAGTAGCCGGATCTGACAATTGTTCACTAAGCCTGTTTTGAATATCCCGACTACGATCTAACTGTTTAACCAAGGCATCAGTTTGCCTTTTAAATTCAGACAAACTATCTGATGGTTTCTTCTGTCTACTGCTATACGGTTTCACCTGTCTACTGCTATACGGTTTCACTTGTCTACTGCTATAAGTTCCCCTGTACCTATCCATTCAATTTCAATAGAGTGCTGATAACTCACTCAATTTTTTACAAATTCCCATAGGCTGGCAAGAAAAAGGCTCTGTTACCACTGAAAAATCCCAAATGGATATTTACTTTGCTGCTGCTATAAATTTATTTTTAATAATTATATTCTCCTGTAAGTTTCTTTTTTATTATCTTATAGAGCTAGACAGAAGTTGCTTCTTTTGTATTTTTCCGAATAAGTATTACAATGCATAAACAACAACAATTGCAAATAGATAATGATTAAATCAAATACAATCAGATTGTGCAATATTCTGGAAATGCTTTTAAACTTGTACCAGTATGCCTGAGATTTTCCAGATTGATTCCAAAATGACTGCTGCAAGTTCACGCCAACATTATAGAAATCTGCCTGTAGGCACAATGTAGAAAGAGTGCTGCAAACTAACGCCAATATAAAGAGCGGCTAGCTTCTGCAATAAACCAGATAACACAACTCCAATGCCCAGCTGCAAGAACAAGCAAAACGTTGAATCTCCAACCAGCTACGTTCCTTCTCTTCTTCACTAAGCAATGCACAAGAACCTGTAAATCTGATCTAGCTGAGGGCTACGTCCCAACTAATCTGTTCTCAGCCACTAGGGTTTGGCGTCCTAGGTGAGAAATGCTCATCCAGAGCAATGGCATCCAAAATAGGTTTCAAAAATGATCAAAGATACCACCAATTAGGTTCCCATCTCCTTATATCCCCTTTCCTTTGCAAATCGAACCCTAAAAGAGAATTAAAAGTGCACTTTATAATTAAATGATATTTCTCAATTATGGCGTCCAAACTATAGAGAAAATATCACTTTAATATAATTAAATAGCTCCAAGCACCAAAAAGACTCTGGAAGGTGAAAATCAAGTAGCAAATCTCGAGACCTTTTCGACGAGCTATAACACAGGCATATGAAGTCAGAAAACCCCTTATTACTCCAAAATGGCTATATACATAGCCTTATTTAAAATATTAAAACGCTAACTTAGGAAAATATTAAAATATATCCCAAATAGCCATAGAACACCCGAAACACCCCAAAATCCTAAGATTGAATATGTCACATGCCTGTGACTGATGTCGGACAACCTGGGATAATTGGCAGTCTCATCCCTAAAATCTAGGGATGCTCCTAGAAACTAGGAAACATGCCCAAATCTCCTGAAACTGAAACCAAGGGATGACCTTATAGAACCTCCAATCTGGAAGCTGACACCACCTCCTAAAAAGTAGGAACTGCCTCCTAAAATCAAGGAACTGCACTGCAACACTATATTTACCACCATGTCATCTTGACTTCTTTGCAACTGCCCCCTGTCAACAAAGATTTCTCTTCCTCTGAATGTCCTTCCTGTATCTATTTTTTGTCTCTCTTGATTCCTTTGCAACATTTCTTCAGCCTTCATTGCCAACTGATAGCATTCTTCCACTATTCTTGGACTTGTAAGACTTAGTTCATCTTCTAGGCTATACTTTAGCCCATTCAAATACCTTGCAACTTTGTCAACATCTTCCATGTGGCTTGATCTAATACTCAATTTGTAAAACACTTTGGTATAGATCTTTACATCCATGTCTTTTTGCTTCAATTTTTTTAGTTGCCTATACAACTGAATGACATAGTCACTAGGTAGAAGTTTAGCCTTCAATTTTGCCACCATCCTGTCCCAAGACGTGATTTTTTCTTTCCCCTTATTCCTCCTTTCATCTTGCACATAATACCACCATAGGGATACCTTTCCTTTTAGTTTTGTTCTTTAATATATGGGGTGCTCCATCTTCACCTTGGAGCCATCACTCCTAACTACCTTTAGCAATCTCTCCAACCTCATCTCTCCAAAATCTCTTTCTTCTTAAAATGTTCTAGTTGTGTACTTTCTTCACCCACTCCTTCTAGGTCACTCAAATCTCCTGTGACCACTCCTTCAGTGCACTCAACTCTTGGGCCAGAGAGCCCCTCACCTCTCTACCTATTCTTTTAGGATTCACCCTTGGAGGCATCTTGACTTGTCATCAATTCTACTTGTTTTCTGTTCTTATTTTCTCTGACTGGTCTTCCTTCTCTGATACCAATTCGATGCAGAAGGACCTACTTGGTCTTATCAAATCAAATGGCAAAGGGGCTTCTTCATGGAGGGTTCAACAATGGACAAAACTTGGGGCTTACACCTTGTTTTGTGGAAACTAGGAGTGACAACCTTTGGAAACCAAGCCAACAAAGTGCTTCCAAACCTCTACCACTACCTTAGAGGCCCTTACTCCTCATAAACAAAGTGAATTCACGGGGGATTTAATGACTGCACACAACAAAGACTTCAAACATGACTGGTTACTGACTGGAGTGTTCATTGTCATGCACATTCCTTTACAACAGTCATGGTATATTGCCATGGGGTTCCCAAAATTGATCATCAACACATTGACCAGGTCTGTACAACCTTCTAAGACCCTTTCCCAACAAAGAACATGAACATTCAACACTTTTAGACTTGGATTTATTCAATCTTTAATTGCTGCACTATGACTGTCATGGTTGTATTAATAGGACAGTGCTTGCAAATTTGATTTCAAACACCACAAAAATGTCAAAAACACATTGGGCCATGTGTATGGGTCTTCTACACACTCCCAACACCTTCCCCAATCATAAAAATCCAACACCATGCCTTCTTACATCCAAACTTACCATACAAATGTGTAGACAGTCTGATCTATCAGGAAAATCAGACTTACAATCAATTGGAAATACGTGCAAACCTCCATTTCAACACCTGCATATTTGAGGTATGGTAGAATACGTGTAGACAGACCTTTCCAATTTGGTATTTTTCACCCGTGGAGAGTCAAGTTATACATTTATTTCCACTTGTTGGTTACCCTAGATAGGGTTTTAACCAGTATTCAAAAAAATGCAATATCTTAAAAAATACACAATGAAAATTAATGAGACCAAAAGAAAATGAAAGTAGATTCACATGCTAACCATCCCAATCGGTTTCAAATCATAATATAGACCGCAAAGTCCATACAACGCAAAAGAACAGACAAAAACGTGAAAAATGCAATGAAAATGAGGGTTTCATTCATCAAATTCATAACAAATCAGTTCTCCAACCCCAAACTCGAGTTGGAAGGTTGTGTTTATATATTTTCCATCATATCAACTGCTTCGACCCTACATCTAACCATTTTGTTAACAAAAACACCCTTTTGACAATTTTTGCAAAGTTGCTTGACAAGTTTTTGAATAACATCACAACATTTATTTGCAACTTTTACAATATTTGACAAATGGACCAAAAATGGGAAAATGCACCCTATGATGCCCCTGCATAATCTCATTTCATTAGGATAATTAGAAAGCAAGTGTGTGTCTCTTGCAGTTTCTATTTATGTCTCTATTGTTAAAGTGTTTGTTGATATGTAAAGGGAGTATACTTATCCTCCATCAATGTTCAAAGGATAGATTCAATTTCAAATTGAAAGAGGACTCTTTATATCACTAAGATGGATCAACCATTACAAACAAGGGGCATTAATCACCTTATTACTTCCTATTTTTCCTCATCGTGGCCTAGATCTAAGGCATTTATTTAATTTGCAAAGAATGTTTTCCTATTCTCCCTAATGTTGGAAAACCAGATATAGGACATTTAAGACTCAAATTTGACAAAGTTGATATATATTCTATGCTAAGTTGTAATCTCAAGAGAGCTCTTCTCTGACATATAGTGACTCAAACTATTCTTAAATTTGTACTATTTTTTGTACTTTCTATGTCAATAAAAGCTTCTTTTTGCCTTCTATATATGTTGCTTGTTATGTCAAAATGGATGACCAATATATTTTTCTAAGATTTGAATTAGAATCCTCTATTGTCTCATGTTTTAGTACTTACAAGCAAAAGAAAGTTATTTAGTGTTGGTCATAGGTTGTGTTATTGTTCAATCAAACATTAGATGTGGTAAATGATTTATTTCCCTTCTAAAACTTAGAAAACTAAACCTCCCTAGGAAACAATGATGCATGAGTAGGTGAAATATATCAATTGTGCAAGACCTAAAGTGTAATGAGCCTAAGTTGGCCTCATCTTTAAACTGACAAATTTTAATCACTTTCCATGTAAATCATTTTGTCAAACAGTTCTCGGACATGCTGGTAAAGAGCTTAACTTGGTTCTTAGATAATTTCCGACTGCGAAGCTCGAAGTTTGTTGTTATTATAATTATCCTCCACTCATTTACAAATGGGTTTGGGGAAAAACATGTAGATGTAGATAATTGCCTTTGTCTTAATATTCACAACTTCTTTATACATGTAAAGCATTACAAGTTTAATAACATACTTCACTATTTCAGAATTCTGGAAATAAGACTTAATTGCCAAGATCACATCTTCTTTCATGCGTTTAACAACTATTACAACATGAAATAAAGCCACGCCTCATATATTGCTTTTATTATTCATTACTAGTAAACTACTTAAATAAAGAACCTGTAAATTTGCTGACTGCTGCTGTTGGCTCACGCGGCAGATTGGAGTGTGAGCAAGCCCCCACTTCTCTTGCGAGTTGCACAACAATGCTGCCACCTCCCACGCAAGAGTTCTATACTCTCTTGCTGAATGTTGCAGACTCCACGGAAGCTGGAGTAGGTCTTGCCCAGTGGAAAGCTCACGCGGCTAGCAGTGCCGCTGCAGATCCACTTGCTATGCCTATCTGCAACATTCCATTCAGCAATCTGCACACCCATCTAAAACCCGTCTATGGGCAACATTCCATTCAGCAATCTGCACACCCATGTGAAATTCGATCTCCAGACAAATTACAACTGGATCAAGGCTTAGTGATGTAATCTCTTTCCTCTAAACGGCAAATCGACCTCTTTATTGCAGGTCCTAGTTCAATTAATGATTCAACTTTCAGAATTGAATCCTCCCTCCAGTCACAGGCAAAACAATACGAAGGAAGAACGATTGGTTATACAACAGCAACCAAGAGAGACAATCAATCATACAATAGCAATCGATTGTGGATTAGATGAAGAAGAATCAGTCTTCAATCAACTAATTTGACCCTTCAGCTAGGGCACAGATAAGTAGGAACAATTCCCAAGAACAAAATTCAATAATCAATATTCGATAGATGATTTGCAACTTCACAATGAGCTTGTATTTATAACTCCTTGGTCTCCATAGTTTCCAAAAACCATCATCAGTTAACTGCTCTTTATAATATAAACTTCCAAAACATTATAATAATAATAAAGTATTATTATTATTATAATATCGCCTTAATATTAATTAATAACATATTGTTATTAATTAACACAATCAATTATCAAATATACTTCTGATGATAATTCCTGCAACACTTGCCATACTGATTGACCAACATGCTCATCACTGCCCTGCCAAAAATGGCAACTGCCAAATATAGACTTACTATAAATAGTAAGTGCCCAATCCAAGAAACTGCATAACTGAATATCGTCTGGAGAATTGACCACTGCCGATACTGCCCTGTCAGAATTGGAAACTGACCATTGACTTACTAAAAATAGCAAGTCTGTCAGCTGGGACCCTCAAAACCCTGCATCAACTCACAAGGGTCGTGATGATGAGCTGACCAAGTCACTGTCACAACCTGCTAAAAATAGGGTCATCACAGTCCACCCTCCCCAAGATTTCTTGTCCTCAAGCAATCACCGGAACAAGGAACATCACAATCCACCTGGGTCCCACAGAAAAATGTATACCTTGCTACTGGCAAAAACTGTAGGTTCCTGTAGCATCACCCAAAATGTGAAACGGATAACTCTATAGAGAGACCCCAAATAACCGCTCACCCAAACTCCTGTACTGAATCTGTCTCTACCCGGATCCCGAAAGAAGTGAACTTCAGGATCATCAAAAACCAAGAAGTATGGGAGACTCGGATCCCTGATACACTGAACTCCCCCAGCACACCCAACAAATCTATACTGACTGTGTAGATCCTCTGCACAACACTGATGACTACCTCTGTACCAAACTGTACCCGGGCCTAGATATTCGCCCACTGTATAATCTCTGTAGTCACAGTAGCTCTCCAAGTCTCCTGCTACTGACTTGCAGCCAAAACTTCCATCAAATATTGATGGTGAGAGCCCATCCCATAACGGATGATAAGGGCTAGGAGCCAATCCACATCTGTGTGCCATCAACTCATCAACATGAGAATCGAAGGAACAATAATAAACACTCCTCACCATGTAATGACGATAAAAGGCTCCGCTCTCTGTCAAAGGCTCATCATTCCCTAGTCGTGAACCCAATGATGTCTCCAAGCTCGTACTCTGCAAAATAGGTTGGACAGGATCCTGGGTGACCCTCTCAACAAACCCAACCTCAAACTCTCTGTGACGGAGCATTATAGTCAACGTACCTACAATCTCTCTCACCAAATGCCGGATCGCGCCTGTACCCCGGATGAGAACACCCTCAGAAGCTCGGTAAGATCCCTCACGAATTTCTGAACTCTCAAGAAGGTGATCCAAAAATGACTCCGGCCAGTAACATCTATAGGAGGTAGCATCCAACTGCTCCCCTCGGAACCATAACTGGTCATCGTGTGACTGTGATGTAGCCAACTGCCTATCATTACCAGCTATGCACTCACCAATAACCGACTCAGGTGATACTATGCCTCCTTGCAGAGCAATCAAAGGAGTAGTGTCATGAACAGGAACACTAAATGCTGACTGGGCCACTGCACTACCTGCAACGTCCTATACTGTATCACCTGACGTACTGCTACCAACTGGGATATCCATCCCAAGGTCCGGCGCTCTACAACCCTCTACTGCAGTGTCTAACTCAACTGCACGAAAATTTGATGGAAGTGAACCTGTACCTCAAATGCTGAAATCAAGAGGGGATGTATCCTCAACACCATTACATCCCACAACCCTAACTGTGGACATCATCATATCACCAGACACCACAATATGTAACTGTACAGGATCGGGTGCTGGTGTAGATTGAATCTGCTCTAGTTCCACAGTCACCTTTGCTAACTGAGCCTGAGACTCCTGGAGAGCCAAGTGAGTGCTCTCTAAAACCTCTGAAGTCGTCATGAGCTCCCAAGTAAGCTCACTCACCTCATCCTCTCTATCCAAGAGTGCCTCGTAAGCTGTACTTCCCCACTCTACAAGGTGATCACGATCGGCTACCAACTGAAGGTAATCTC
This sequence comes from Thuja plicata, assembly GCA_018584345.1. Taxonomy (NCBI): domain Eukaryota; kingdom Viridiplantae; phylum Streptophyta; class Pinopsida; order Cupressales; family Cupressaceae; genus Thuja; species Thuja plicata. The sequence continues at coordinate 2,938,176 of MU228452.1, forward strand.
GTCTCAGAATCCTGACAGCCTCCTGTAAGGAATGAATCTCTGTAAGGGCCAAGTAACAACAACCAAGCTCGTCATCCATAGGAGAACCCCATCCATGAACAACTAGCAGTTGCCGAGCAGCGTCAAAATGTTCAACTATGGTAACAATATCACGCTCGCTAACTCTCAACTGACTAGTCACATGATGACTATGAATGGTTGGTCCTTTATGCAACACCTCTGGCATGCTGTCCATACTGCAAATAGACGTGGCATCCAAGGTATTCCTCTCAACAACACTATCTCCCAGTGAACTGTCCCCTGAGCTCTGTGAATAGATAGCTGAGCTCATATCCTCCAACAGAGTATCAACATCTGACACGTCTCCGTCGAACTCCTCTGTACATGAAGAAGCTGCTATAGAATCTATCTCCTCAACACTCTCAGCTGCTTCACCCTCTGTAACCTCTGGGTAATCTAGATCCTGGGACCGATCTATACTCTCCAGTAACTCGGGGTCCTCTCCCAGGGTCTGCTGCAGACATGGATCACTACTGGTGGAATCATCCTCAGGAGTCATATAAGAGGTATCTGAAGCAACCCCAAATGCTAGCAATGGCTCTACTTCTTCAGGTGTCCCTGAAGGAACCTTAACTGACTCCGTTTAACCCCTGAATCTGGGTCATGCTGACATGAGTCTGTATCTACTGTCTCGAACTCAGTACTAGCATCATCACATGTGGCCTCCTTACTCACATCCCTCATACAGGAGGAAACTAGCATCTCCTGTACCAACCCCATCGCATGACTGCCGCTATCCCGATCTGTACAATCTGCCTCCATCCCCTCAAGGCAATCCTCAAAGGTGGTATCCTCCTGGACAACTGAACTAGAGTCACTGTCTGACTCGATAATACAATCGGGTGTGGTAATGACATCCACTGCAGTCGTCATCTCCTGCTGTATCACCGGATCATCAACACCACAACAAGAAAGCTCCATGCTCTCGCCTGTCCCATCTGAGATGTGTGCTGCCTCTTCCTCTGGTGCTACACTACAATAGCTGATATATACATCTCTGATGCCAAGTCCATCCTCAAGAGCAACTGGACCATCAGAGGCAACCACTGCATCAACTGTATCTGCATCCACTGCAGCCACTACACGGGAAGCCTCAACCTGCTGAAGCTCATTCCTGCAGTCTACCACTGGTACTGGCATGTCCACCTGTCTATCATCAGATACAAGAGTAGGTGTCGTACTATATACTGGTGGGTCTACATCTCGGACACCTGTCGGGGAAAGCTCAAGCTTCCTGCCCTGCAATCTCGAAGATGGTCCACGGAAAGCAGAAACCATGTACCTGGCTGCCCTATCCACTGTCTCTGGATCCGACAGACTGTCTGCCAGGCTCTGCTGATGAAGTCTAAGTCTCTCCATCAATGTATCTATCCTGTCAGTACTCCGTGTACTGCTGCGCCGGCTCTCAGAACTAAGCCGCCTGTATCTCTCCATAATTGACTTCTCAAATAGTAATAAAATTAATGAACCCGATTTCCCTGCAAGCTGGCAGGAAACCGCTCTGATACCACTGTAATGAGCCTAAGTTGGCCTCATCTTTAAACCGACAAATTTTAATCACTTTCCATGTAAATCATTTTGTTAAACAATTGTCGGACATGCTGGTAAAGAGCTTAACTTGGTTCTTAGATAATTTCCGACTGCGAAGCTCTAAGTTTGTTGTTATTATAATTATCCTCCACTCATTTACAAATGGATTTGGGGAAAAACATGTAGATGTAGATAATTGCCTTTGTCTTAATATTCACTTCTTTATACATGTAAAGCATTACAAGTTTAATAACATACTTCACTATTTCAGAATTTTGGAAATAAGACTTAATTGCCAAGATCACATCTTCTTTCATGCGTTTAACAACTATTACAACATGAAATAAAGCCATGCCTCATTTATTGCTTTTATTATTCATTAATAGTAAACTACTTAAATAAAGAACCTGTAAATTTGCTGACTGCTGCTGTTGGCTCACGCGGCAGATTGGAGTGTGAGCAAGCCCCCACTTCTCATGCGAGTTGCACAGCAGTGCTGCCACCTCCCATGCAAGAGTTCTATACTCTCCTGTTGAATGCTGCAGACTCCACGCAAGCTGGAGTAGGTCGTGCCTAGTGGAAAGCTCACGGGCTAGCAGTGCCACTGCAGATCCACTTGCTATGCCTGTGTAAAACCCGTCTATGGGCAACATTCCATTCGCTAGCCAAGGCGTGGGGATGAATTCTAAGTTTGCTGCGGCAGGTTGCATTCACCATAGCCGGAATATATAAATATTGCAATTTCCTTCAGCAATCCGCACACCCATGTGAAATTCGATCTCCAGACAAATTACAACTGGATTGAGGCTCAGTGATGTAATCTCTTTCCTCTAGACGGCAGATCGACCTCTTTATTGCAGGTCCCAATTCAATTAATGATTCAACTTTCAGAATTGAATCCTCCCTCCAGTCACAGGCAAAACAATACGAAGGAAGAACGATTGGTTATACAACAGCAACCAAGAGAGACAATCAATCATACAACAGCAATCGACTGTGGATTAGATGAAGAAGAATCAGTCTTCAATCAACTAATTTGACCCTTTAGCTAGGGCACAGATAAGTAGGAACAATTCCCAAGAACAAAATTCAATAATCAATATTCGATAGATGATTTGCAACTTCACAATGAGCTTGTATTTATAACTCCTTGGTCTCCATAGTTTCCAAAAACCATCATTAGTTAATTGTTCTTTATAATATAAACTTCCAAAACATTATAATAATAATAAAGTATTATTATTATTATAATATCGCCTTAATATTAATTAATAACATATTGTTATTAATTAACACAATCAATTATCAAATATACTTTTGATGATAATTCCTGCAGCACCTGCCATACTGACTGACCAACATGCTCATCACTGCCCTGCCAAAAATGGCAACTGCCAAATATAGACTTACTATAAATAGTAAGTCCCCAATCCAAGAAACTACATAACTGAATATTGTCTGGAGAATTGACCACTGCCGATACTGCCCTGTCAGAAGTGGAAACTGACCACTGACTTACTAAAAATAGCAAGTCTACCAGCTGGGACCCTCAAAACCCTGCATCAGCTCACGAGGGTCGTGATGATGAGCTGACCAAGTCACTGTCACAACCTGCTAAAAATAGGGTCATCACATAAAGATCCAAATTTTGTTTGAAAGTATTTCATAAAACTTATTCTACTTGAAGGGAGGAGTGATGACAGCCCTAGGTATGGTTTTTAAAGACTTGGAGGAGTGGCCTTGGGCTACTGTCGAGCCATGAGATTGGTGAATGCAACAGAAGGCAAATGAAATGCTTGAAGGATGGAGGTTCGATTAAGCCTAATGGGAATGATTAGGATGAGTGAAACAGTGATTGTGCTACTAAGTCATGAAGGGACTAACTCTTTAACACACAGCCAGTTCCTCTGCAAAGTCGGAAGATTCTGCAACCGATGGTGGAGTACGCGAAAGGAGTATGGCGGGCTTCCTCACGGGTTGGGCAGGGATCTCAGGTCAAAACTACCCCTTCACATATGCAAAATGTAAGAGTCGACCTTTAAAGGATCTTGTGGTTTCGAGTGGCCCCCCTCACGAGGACGGTTTCGGGAGCTATTAACCATGATTTAGCTGCAAGGGCAGAACTAGAAGATGGTAATCTGTGCAGCTAAGGCAAAATGGAGGGTTGAGGAGAGAGATGCAACACAAAGAAGATATGGATACAAATTATATTGTACCTAGTTATCTTGGATGAAGTCACTGGTTGAGAAGTGGAAACATACAAACATACAACCTTGTTCCAATATGTTAAACAAAGACTCACAAGACTTCTAACAACAACCTTAGAAGGCATTCTCTGAATGTTCATTACACCTCATGGCGTTTTTCGTTCAAAACTCATCTTTGCTACCCCATTGGAATGTGACACATCGTCCTCCTTGTCTAGAATATTTGGAGTGTCCCTTTTGGTTATGAACTTGAAAAATGACTTCTAACAGGATTCCAAGCTCCTTAACATGCCCTCTTATGAAAAAATCCTGCCAAGTAACATCAAGTGGGGATGAGTGTATCAAATACCAACTTTTGCTGTCCTGAATTCTGTTATGCATTGTTTCAGACTAATAGTCACTTCAAAACATGTGCAAACCATGTCCTCGGGCTCTGCAACTTTGGGGACTTTGAAAATATATTATCTCAGACCTATCCAGCAATTTTTATCAGTTTCCACCATACCAATCAAGAGAAATGATTTTTGTTTTCAAATTGGAAACCCTACACAGGGTTTCAACCTACCAACACTAAAATTGCCATAACTTTTACCAAACATAATGCAATTTAGTCAAACCAAAAGCATTGGAAAGGTAAGATAATTATTCAACTTCTCCAATTGGTTTCAAGTCTGTAATGTACTGTACATGTCCGTACAACATGAAAGAACAGGACTGTTACACAAAAACTACAGAGAATTTTCTCCGAGAGGATTCAAAATCTTCATTCAAATGTTATCCACCTCTCCAAACGAGTTTGGGATCCAAATTTATACTTTTCCAAACATTTCTAGCTGTTTTCAACTACTTTTTGATTAGTTTGTTAACTAAACATCATTTTTACACTTTTTGCCAAAGTTGTTTGACACCTTTTTGAGCAACATTGACAATTTTTTCCAACTTTTACAATATTGAACAACTTGACTTCAAACTTGACAAAATGGGTAAAAAATGATCCCAAATGGTCTTAAACGATCTTATTGGACAAAAATTGAAAAACAACAAAGCACAAACAACCACTTTTCATCATGACCCTATATGCATCCAACAATGCCTCTACGTCATACTCCCCATGGAAAAGAAATTTAAGTTCCATCTCAAATGAAGGTCTGCTTTATCTTTCTCTTCTTCCAATTATGCTGCATACTTAGTCGTGTTATGACCTCCTCATGATTCTCTTCGTTCTTAGATTGATTTTCTCCATGTTTCTTTGTTTGCACACTTTTCTTTCTCGCTTTCTTCTTGCATATTCTCTTGCTTATCCGCTTCTCTACTTGAAGAATCCAAGTTTCTATGGTTCTATCATACACCTCATTCCTCCTCTTCATTTTCTCCTTGGTCTGCACTTTTACAAGTATTATTATCAGCATGCATTATATGTAAACCATGGGGACAATTTACCTCTTTTTCCTTGATCTCAGCTATACCAATTTTCTTATCAATTGTCTGGTCATCACCTATATGTTGGTTCCTTGAATGTACCTCTTGCCAATGGACCTCGACATTTGTGTCTACTTGAGAACATTGTACTTCCATGATTTGTACGCATGCCTGAAAACAGTCTTGATATCCTTTCATGTCCATGTCAATGAATGTCTCTTCTTCCTTTGTTTCATCTTCTCTTTTCAAAGTAACCAACCTTTTCTTTCTCCTTTTGTTAACAATCATCCTTATGGGCCACTTCACTTTCTTGATAATTGCAAAAGTGGTCATGACTCTATCTTTCTCGTCCTGCTCAACAAAACTAGGCAGCTCATCAAACAAAAGCATAGCATCTTCATCTTTATCACCTCCTTGTCGATGGTGATCTCTCTATCCTAATTGACTTTCAGCCATAGGTAATGACATGTCTTCTTCTCCTTCAACAAAAGGGGGGAGCTCATTAAACAAATCAACTAAGAGCTCAAGTTGAGCATCAATCTCCATTTCTTCATCACATGAAGGCTCATCCACTACAAGTCTTTGCTCTGATGTTTGACTAGTATCCTTGAAAAGACATGGCATCTAATAGCCAGGAGGTGGAGTCCATGAAAGTTGCCATGGAAGCTCAGTATCTCGAGGGACCTGAGGGGTCTCTTGGGATAAACAATTTTCTTGAAAGGACTGCACTTGCAGAGTGGTGGACTGTAACTCCTTAGATATAGTGTTTTGCAAAGGGTCATGATGCTTGAAGCTTGGGATTTCAAATCTAGAGTGTTCAGAGGTAGTCTTAGGGGGCAGGCTCTTTTTAAAGCTTGTAAAATTGAAGACCCTATCATTTTGGTATTTCTCACTTAGGTTGCTATTGACCACAACAAGGCTGCAATTGTTCTATAACAGGTTCATGTGCTAGAAGGATGTCACTAAAACTTGGAAATGAATGCTCTATAGGTTCTTCATTTGTAGGCTCTTGGAACATGGGATGGGAGTACTCCAGCTTGGAATTCTATCCTCATGAGGTTTACGAGACTCACCTTGCCCAAAAGGCCTGAAGCTTGGAACCTTACACTCAAGAGCCTTTTGTTCAGCAATTTGTGATCTCAGCTCTACTTCCCCGACAACAATTTGGCGATCAAGCTCCTCTTCCCATTGGTTCCTTTGTTGCTCATCACCTAGAGTCTATGCCACTTGGTCCTTGATTTCAGACAACTGCTTAATCAAGTCAAGCAACATATTTTTCGTCCTTTCACACTCCTTCATTCCAACAAAGTCCGAGCTCTGAGGCTGATTGGAAATATCTTCATGCTGATTAGGCATAAAATAGTTTCCTTGGGACTGGTTGTAATTTTGAGTCTGCTGCCAATCAGGCTGAGAAGGGGGGGTGGGTGGTAAGCATGATGAACCTGCTGCTCTTGACTCTCTTGTTGTTTCTTTTGTGCCCATGATGCTTCCCATTGGAGAGCATGCTCATAAGCTTGTATGGGGACATATTGATTAGGGGCATGTTGAACATATTGACAACCTGCTATGATATGGTCACTTGGACTAAAAACCACCTTTGGATGATTTTCATATGGTTGCTTATTAGCCCATTGAGCATTATTTTTGTGATGTCCCCGAATTAGCAGGTTTTGGGAACCTAAATATGGTCATCTCATCAGCGCGACCCTCGTGAGTTGACAAAATGATTTGAGGGTCTTAGAGTTCAGATTCTATTTCTGGACTTACTATTTATAGTAAGTCCGTTGGAGGTCAGTTACTATTTCTGGCAGGGCAGTTGAGGACCAAGTTGATCAGCTGTTACAGCAGTGGATGCAGGAATCAACATCAGAAGAATAATTGATATTTAATTATTAATTAATAACAATATGTTATTAATTAATAAAATGATTACGTTATTATAATAATAATACTTTATTATTATAATGCTTTTAGAAGTTGACATTTTTAAGAATGGTTAACTGGTGATATTTTTGGAAATTCTTGCATCCGAGGAGTTATATATTCAGCTCATTTGTGAAGTTCATTATCGATTATATTTTTATAAAAACTTGGTCTGGAGAATTATCTCTCTTTTTCTGAGCCCTTGCTGATATATAAGGGTCAAATTAGTTCTGGAAGACTGATTCTTCCTTGAGCTGATAATCAATTGATTGCTGATTTATAATCAATTATATTTCCTCCTTATTGTACGACTGTGGCTGGAGGAGAATTATCGAATTAATGTAAGCACACTGAGGGTGCGATTTTATATTGGAAATTTACAGAGCTATGCAAAATTGGTTCCTGAATGAGATTTGCCCTGAGGATGCATGATAGTGACAGCTGGGTCACGATTTAAGTAGGAGACGCCAATAGTGTGGCCGTCTTTGTTGTATGCTGCCCGCAATCAACAGTTGAAGCTGCCATTGTTATGTACTGGCCGCGCTCAATAGTGCAGGCCGCGTAGGAGGAGTTGTGTGCTGCCGCCATCAGCAGTTGCAGGCTGCGTTAGGAGGTAGGGAGGCTACATCACACTGAACGTGCTAAAGAATTCTGTGCACGCGGAGAGAAGATCACGTGAACCGTTGCAGCTCATGGAGAGTTTAGCAGGAAGCTGCGTGGAAGTAGCAGAGGTAGCTGGCATCCAACTCCAAGCACTTTTCTAAAACGATACCAGGTTCTTCCCTTAATTCATCGCATTTGTATAATAAGTGATGAACATTTAGCATTTCCGGATTCTAGCAATACTGAATTAAGCCAAGCTGAATGTATGTTTGGGATGAACAATTGTCATTTTGACTTGATTTAATACAACAAAAAAAGATATCTATTGGCAATAACATTATTTATAGCTGCAATATCAATTAATTATCAGTAGAGCGACTTAGGCTCTTCACAGTGGTATCAGAGCGGTTTCCTACCAGCCCCTGCAGGGAAATCGGGTTCATTAATTTTTATTATTATTTGGAGAATTATTTATGGCAGACGACAGGAGATTCATTCCTGGCAGACATTATTACAGGTGAGGCCATTCGCCTCCACCAAACGTGGATGATCCAGATATCCAGTTTGGTACGGTGCTAGGTGGGGATAATAATGCAGGTTGCTCAGCAGGCCAGGCCGGGCACACTGAAGCAGATATTGTTTTCCCTTCTAGGGTAACTTAATTTATTACAGAACTTAATCAGTCATAGCATAACAGATATAAAGCAAATGATAAGTATTGTATTCATCAAGACAGGTGTTTACAACATACTTCCTCTTCATCAGTGAACAAGTTCATATATAACACCCGAAGGGACACGACCGAAACGTCGCGTTGTAACTGCCTACCCCTTCGGTGACTAACAACCTAGATTAATATAACATTATTTTTCATGACACCCGTACATATAATTATTCCACCAACATCATCCCCCCCAAAAAACAAGTCGACTCCGACGACTTTAACGAAATGGAAACAATGTCCGGTACAAGAAGAAAAAAGAAACCAGCTAAATGGAAGTGGAAGGAGGCATCCCTGGAACCGATGGGTGGGACTCTGAAGAAGTGACCTTCTGCCTCAACTTATAAACTTGGTGGGTTCGGATGTTTAGATCTGTCTGGAGCTGCGAATTGACCTCAACAACTTCCTTGAGCATCAGGGTGACCTCCTGAATCTCTGTATTCTTTTGAGCTAACTCTCCCTCTACAAGACCCCTGGCGG
>MU228452.1:2958864-2978382 GCA_018584345.1 Thuja plicata
CTGATAAGGTCCGCGCCATTTTAGATTGGCCCACGCTAGAGACCCTGACACAGTTAAGGGGGTTTATTGGGTTATGTGCTTTCTACCGCAGATTTGTGGCAGGTTTCTCTCGTCATGCTTGCTCGTCTCATAGATTTGACACGTAAGGGTGCTTTTTAGTGGACCACTCAGGCGCAGGAGTGCTTTGAGAGGTTCAAGACTATTATGACTACTTGTCCGGTCTTGGTGCTACCAGATTTTTTGAGGCCTTTTGATTTGCATTGCGATGCTTTAGGGGAGTGTATAGGAGCAGTATTATCCCAGGATCGCCATTTCATTATTTTCGAGAGTCGAAAACTACGTAGTCCGGAGGGAGAATTTAGTGTGTACGATAAGGAAATGTTGGCCATTATGCATGCTTTGGCCAAATTCAGACAGTACTTGGTGGGGAGTAAATTCTGTATCAAAACCGACCATAATAGTCTGAAACATTTTCTTGGGCAGCAGGACCTCAATGAGAGGCAGCAGAAATGGGTGAGCAAGCTGCAGTCATATGACTTTGATATTACCTATATCAAAGGGACCCAGAATGTGGTGGCCGATGCTCTTTCACAGAGACCCCACCTGTGCTCACTTACCGAGATCTCCGAGGCTTGGAGGCATTTGATCTTAGCTGAGTATGCCAGGGATACATGGGCAACAGGTTATATTGATGGCAGTATTTAGGATGATAGATTTTCCCTTGTGGATGAGTTGATCATTTATAAGGGGAGGATTTTTCTGGTTGCAGGATTAGGGGTCCGGGAGATCATATTCCGGGCTTTCCATGACACACCTATGGCAGGTCATCCAGGTTTCTTTAAAACCTACAGGCAAATTTAAGAGAGGTTTACCTGGAAGGGACTGAAGGGAGATGTTCAGCGATATGTTCGTGAATGCTCTGTTTGTCAGCAGAACAAACAAGAGCACACTTACCCCTCCGGGTTGTTACAGCCACTTCCCATCCTCGAGGGGAAATGGAAGAGTATTTCTATGGACTTCATTGTGGAGCTACCCAAAGCCCAAGGGCTAGATTGCATTTTCGTGGTGGTGGACAGGCTCACAAAGTATGCACATTTTTTCCCTATCACCACTACTTACTCCCCAGTGCAGCTGGCAGAGTTATTTTTTCGGGAGGTGTTTAGGATGCATGGCTTACCCCAGTATATTGTAAGTGACCGAGACAGTCGCTTTATGAGCCACTTCTGGCAGGAGATCTTCAGGTTATGCGGTACAAAGTTGACACCGAGTACCAATTATCATCCGAAGACCGACAGACAAACAAAGATTGTCAATAAATGGGTGGAAGGCTATTTGCGGAATTATGTCTCATCACAGCAGAGGGCTTGGGTTAAGTGGATACATATGTGCGAGTATTGTTATAACTCCATGTTTCACATAACTATACAGATGTCGCCTTTCCGTGCCTTGTATGGTTATGATCCCTCGACTTTTGTGGATTTACTGTGCAATGACAGTAGGGTACCCAGTGCAGGGGAGTTATTGCAGGATAGTCAAGATATTATGAGGGCATTGAAGGACAATATTCAAAGAGCACAGAATCTGCAGAAACAGTATGCGGATCAAAAGAGGATAGCTCGCTCTTTTGAGGTTGGGGACATGGTTTATCTAATGTTGCAGCCTTATAGGCAGTCTTCTATCAAGAAGAGTGGGGCGGAAAAGCTCAAGCCAGGGTATTATGGGCCATTTCGTGTGGTTCGACGTGTCAGAGAGGTGGCTTATGAGCTGGAATTACTTGAGGACAGCAGAGTACACAATGTGTTTCATGTTTCGCGTCTTAAGGAAGCCCTAGGCTAAACTGTGATCCCTTCTGCTGTATTACCACCCCTGGATGATGAAGGGAAACTGGAATTGATACCAGAGGCCATTTTGGATGTACGTGAGAGACGGTTGCACCGAAGGACTATCCGGGAATATTTGGTCAAATGGCAAGGGTTACCTAACGAGGATGCTACTTGGAAACCCGAGGATGTTATGTAGCACCCTGGATTGCGATTGCTTGAGGACAAGCAATTTCAGGGAGGGCGGACTGTGATGTCCCCGAATTAGCAGGTTTTGGGAACCTGAATATGGTCAGCTCATCAGCGCGACCCTTGTGAGTTGACAGAATGATTTGAGGGTCTTAGCGTTCAGATTCTATTTCTGGACTTACTATTTCTGGACTTACAATTTATAGTAAGTCAGTTGGAGGTCAGTTACTATTTCTGGCAAGGCAGTTGAGGACCAGGTTGATCAGCTGTTACAACAGTGGATGCAGGAATCAACATCAGAAGAATAAGTGATATTTAATTATTAATTAATAACAATATGTTATTAATTAATAAAATGATTATGTTATTATAATAATAATACTTTATTATTATAATGCTTTTAGAAGTTGACATTTTTAAGAATGGTTAATTGGTGATGATTTTTGGAAACTCTTGCATCCGAGGAGTTATATATTCGAGCTCATTTGTGAAGTTCATTATCGATTATATTTTTATAAAAACTTGGTCTGGAGAATTATCTCTCTTTTTCTGAGCCCTTGCTGGTATATAAGGGTCAAATTAGTTTTGGAAGACTACTTCTTCCTTGAGCTGATAATCAATTGATTGCTGATTTATAATCAATTGTATTTCCTCCTTATTGTACGACTGTGGCTGGAGGAGAATTATCGAATTAATGTAAGCACACTGAGGGTGCGATTTTATACTAGAAATTTATAGAGCTGTGCAAAATTGGTTCCTGAATGTGATTTGCCTTGAGGATGCACGATAGTGACAGTTGGGTCATGATTTAAGTAGGAGACGCCAATAGTGTGGTCGCCTTTGTTGTATGCTGCCCACAATCAACAGTTGAAGCCGCCATTGTTATGTACTGGCCGCGCTCAACAATGCAGGCCGCGTAGGGAGGAGTTGTGTGCTGCCACCATTAGTAGTTGCAGGCTGCATTAGGAGGTAGGGAGGCTACAACACACTGAACGTGCTAAAGAATTCTCTGCACGCGGAGAGAAGATCACATGAACCGTTGCAGCTCATGGAGAGTTTAGCAGGAAGCTGCGTGGAAGTAGTAGAGGTAGCTGGCGTCCAACTCCAAGCATTTTTCTAAAACGATACTAGGTTCTTCCCTTAATTCATCGCATTTGTATAATAAGTGATGAACATTTAGCATTTCCAGATTCTAGCAATACTGAATTAAGCCAAGCTGATTGTATGTTTGGGATGAACAATTGTCATTTTGACTTGATTTAATAAAACAAAAAAAGATATCTATTGGCAATAACATTATTTATAGCTGCAATATCGATTAATTATCAGTAGAGCGACTTAGGCTCTTGACAATTTTCATGATATGATGGTGAGTAATGTGACTGTCCATAATAACTTGACATCTCTACTCATGCAATTAGCTAGAGTTTTGAATATAAAAGATTTGAAACATACCAGCACTTGATCTTTTGAAATCAGTAGACCTTTCCAGAGTCGCCAGATATGCAAGACAATGACCACTTCTAGGTCTATATTATGTTATCAACATATCATAGATAACATAGCCTTAAAAATAAACTTCTTTTTGTGGTCCCATCGGGCGTGCCAAAATTGTTATACACCAAATTTGCACCCTATTAAGCGCTTGAGCCTATTGATCTGGTATAACATGTGAATCACTTCTAGGTTGTGGGACCTATGCTAACTGAAGTGAAACCTCTGGATTCTAGGCCGGTTCCTCTTGGATAATCACCTATTTTTTGCTCTATAAACATGAAAAGTAAACTTGGGAGGAAAAGGGGAAGTAGGAGAACTGAAAGGGAAATAAAGCAAATTTTAACCTACAAGGTGATGCACTGAAAGTGACATGAATCACAATATAATGACCAAGAACTAGCATGAAATTCCTGAATTAAGACAAGTATAAATTCCTAGATAGGTTTGCAAAAAGTGTTTCATAGAGAGGTCTGAAATGAAAAGAGGCTATTCAAGGAAAGAGAAGATTTCACAAACAATAGCATATCCAAGGAGATAGACACAGACTATGACCTGCAAACAAACATCCACTCCAGCAATTAGGTACAGGAATGAGACAAAGACAAGGGATGAACAAAATCCACAAGATTAGCCTTATCAAATCATCCACAATAGTACACAAAGATGCAGAAAAGAAAGAAAAACTTGGGATAACTCATAACTTCTTCAATACTTAGCCAGTATATTATGCTTCATAAAGAATCCCAAAACACATGAGAACTTGAGGGTAGGAAAAATACCACCAAAAGTCCTGCATAAGCCTTGGAAGACTGAGAATTACACACATGAAAAATTTGAGGACAGAAAAAATGTCACAGAAAACTTCTTACATAATCTGAGCCTTTCTTACAAAAGACCAAAAAATGACTTATACACAAGCTCCTCCAACACACAGGCTTGGGAGTCAATCCATCCGATTAGATTATGGTAGAATTTAGGGTTACAATAGATATACATTACACAATGCAGAAACCCTAAAATAGTCTTGTTTGCCCATTAATGCATTTGGGAAATATCTCAGTTGATCAGATTAGCCTTGAAAATATCTCACTTCGCCATAAATTTGAGCAGACAGAACAGCGGACTCATCTACCTTGTCTGAGACTTGAAAGACTACGCCACCGCCATGAAACCCTGAAATCAGATTTGAATAACAATGGACACAGGTGGCGCGAAAATTCTCATCAACGGCTCAGAAAAAGACTTGGTTTCTTGTTTAAAATGTAGCCGTAGATCTTTATCTTTATCTTTATTCTGTCTTCGAACTCAGAACTGATTCAGACACGTGGCACCCTGTCGCATTGCCTTGAACGATAACTTCCTTCATCTTCCCCTTTGAGGCATAGCGCTGACCGTCAGATCGAAAGGAACTTGCCTTATCTTTATCTTTCCTTTGGCGCTAACCTCCGATCTGACTTGAACACGTGGAAAGCAAGCCGGATGCCTCAAAAGTTAAACAACTTCATCTTGGCGATCAAGGATTTACGCCTGCCGTTGGATCTTCCTTACTTGCTGTGTCTTTACTAACCTTTTTAACCTGGGACCCATGATGTCATCTACACTAGATGTCATCACGACGCAATGCCTTAGACACTAGATGTCGATCAACTTTGCTTTAAGGCTATACGTTGTCCATCCGATCAAATAAGACTTGATCAGTCTTTACTTCCTTCCGACTTTAGCCCGTAACTTGTCTTTAACTAGCTTTTAACCCTGGGTATCTCCAAGTCGCTAGATCATTTCTTTAACTCTGAATCTACCACGAGATTAAGCGACAACTGCAAGATCAAGATTGCATTGATGGCCTACACTGAATCTCAAAATACTTTGTCTAACTTTGACTTCATCTGGCGATCTAATGCTAACCAAAAGATTTGATCCTGATCAATGACTCATATTCTATCTTTGCAAACTCTGAACTGAACCTGACTTAACTGCTTTGACTCGGGTATGTCTGGAGATTCAACGACAAAGGCCTTCTCCAGATCTCGCAATGTTTGATCTAACCCCAAGTTTATCACGAGATTTAGTGACAGCCGTGAGATTAGAACATGATCAACAATCGAGACTTGAACTTGATAGACTTTACTTTAACTCTGATTCATTTCGAGATCACGCAACTGAGCATATCTCGCAATCTCCAAGTCCTTGGCCTAACCATGGTTTAATTCAGAGATCTAGCGCCAGCCCTAAGATCATCTCAGTATCGATGGCTCACATTTTAACTTTGGCTAGTCCATTTTGACTTTACTTGACTTGATCTTAACTTGGGTCTATCTGGAGATCTGGAGATAAAGCAACCTCCAAGTCGCTGAATGAATTCACTAGCCCTAGTCAGATCTGGAGACTTGGCACAGACCACAGGATCAAAACTACATCGACAACCGATCTCGAAATGAATAGTCTTAACTCTAGTCTATTGGGAGATTCAAAGATAAAGCAATCTTTGAAGAAGAACTGGACTAGACTTTAACTCTGATTAAATCTAGAGATCCAGCGCAAAAGGCCTTCTCCAGATCTCTAAATGAAATGGATAACTCTGGTTTGATCACGAGATCTGGCGACCACCGTAGGATTAGAACTTGATCGACGGCTTGCGTTGAATCTTCGAATAGAAATGCTGACCTTGACTTTGTCTAGCGACTCAGCGCCAACCACTGATCTTGATCTCGATCAACGGCTCGTGCGTAATCTCATAAGACTTTCCTTAACTCTGGTTCTATTTGGAGATCACGCGACAAGCTTACCTCTGAATCGTTGAACAAACCCAACTTGACTTGGCTCGACCATGGGTTCCATTACGAGATCTAGCGCCATCCACACAATCAGAACAAGATCAACGATCGCGCTTAATCTCTAGATCTTTCATGGCTTAAGCTTTTCATTGTGAGATCAGGAGATAACCATCCAATTAGAAATGCATCCACGGCCTGCGCTAAATCTCGAGATCTTTCATGACTTGACCGAAACATTGCGAGATCTAGTGCCAACCCTCCGATCAAAACACGATCAATGACCTTCACTGAATCGCTAGATCATAAGAGCATATTCTTTTTCTTTTAGAGCTCACGAGACAAACATAAGAGGTTAAAGTGCACATGACTTAAAAGATACTTAAGTTACTCAAAAAAGCAACTTGAAAATTGAACAAGTCATGTAGGATTTAGGGTTTAGGCATGAATTAGGTTTTCACGACATGAACAAAGGCTTAAACCAGGCCTAGAAATATGCAAAGAACAAGGCAAAGACTAGAAAGCATCACAGGAACCTTACAAGTTGGGCTCTACCCTTGTGGAAGCCTAAATTTCTCGACTTGTAGCCAAATTTGGATAGGATGGGAAATTTGGGTAACATTTATTGTGGCCATTAGTGCCATTTTGATGTAATTAAGTAAAATTTGTAATGAACAATGCAATAAAAACGTAATATGTCCTAAAAATCTTGGTAAAGGACTTAGGCCCAAATTTGATGTAAGGGTGGCCAATACTACCAAAGGGGATCTAAGTTGATTAGATGGGGATAATTACGTCCTAGAATTAAATAGGAATTCATTCTATGAAGTTTGAATAAGTTTTAAGCAATTAAAATACCAAAAACACAAGTTAATAATTGAAATTTTTGAATATTAACGGCTAGTTGTGTTTTGGTGGGAAAATGAGTTTAGGAGTTTAAAACATGTACTCACTTCCAACCACTTGGGATCGGTTGTGGAAGTTGGAAACTTGTCTATAAATGCCCAGGAATGATTGGAAAAGCATATGTATGGGACTTGAGAAGCATTTGCACGAACAACATTCTGAAAAAATCCAATAAGATTCATAAGTTTCTTGCATATTTTGATCTCTTATTGTATTTATTTCATGTTTTGATCATTGCAATGCATTATAGGATTTATTTGAAGTTGTTTTGATCCATCTTAGAAGGATTTCAGTCTGAATTTTTCTTTCATATAGTCAAAGTGCTATAGATAGCCATTTTCACACTATTTTTCTTAAGCAAAATGATGTAACCATCCCCTTTCTTCTCTAAATGTGACTTGGGGATGGATTGTTGACTTGTAATATATGTAATTATGCATACTAATGCAGGAATAAGACAGAGAATGCAGATGTTCATCAATTTGGGCAAGTTCAAGTGCTTGGGTGCATGAAAATGCATGGAAATTGATGCCACAAGTGTAGCAGCAAGGGATCTGGCTTAAGGAGGGCATGTTTTTGTGTGAAAAAAAAAAATTACATTTCAAATAAGTGGTGAATCCTGAAGGAGGGGTTTTGGAACCGAGTTTTGAGTCCTTTTTGAGAAGGCCCTAGTTTTTGGAGCAATTTGGTGAGGGTATGTTAGAAACCCCATAGGGAAACTTGATATTGAAAAAGTAATGTTATATTCCTTGGTTGTGGACCATTATAAGACTCTGTACCAAGTGGCATAATGGGGCAGCAGATAGAAATGGTACTTCCTTTGTAAATCCATGCAATTAGCCCTTTTGGCAAACCGGGGATAGTCACGTTTTGGGACAGTTGGTCCAAAGTAACAATATCTGAGTTTTGGATATGTTGTGTAAAGGGATAATGTGTATCTAGAAACCTATTTTTTTCTGGAAGTTGGTTGGGAAAATATGGAATTAAGTGGCAGATTCGGTCACTGTTGGGCTACATGAGCCTAGGCCTAATAGGAGTGATTTCAAGATGAGAGTGTTGGGTGGGGTTGCTGACCAAATAACATTTTGAAACCATTTGTATTAGACCTAAAGAAGTACTTGGAACCATTGTGGGCATTGGGTAAAGCCTTGGTTGGGTTTTGGGACCCTTGGAGCCTTTGGTGTACTTGGTCTTTAGGAGAGTTTGGGAACCTTGTATTTCCCTTATAAGTTTATGCTTTCTTTGCAACCTTGATCAAATATATAACCATCCTACCACTCTGCATCAATTGATATCAGACCCTAGGAGCATCCTAGGTGAGAAGTTGGGAAGTATCTTTTAGGGTTTGGAAGATTTAGAGTCCTTTGTTGATGCTTGGAGTTGAACCATCCTCTAAGAGTGTTCTAAAGTGGTGAACCTACATCAGAAGAATCCTAGATTGGTGAGAAGAGATGGAAATGACAAGGAGCTTAAGAGAATTGGCCAAGTTGTTGATGGAATACTTGGATGATGAGAGAAGAAGAGATGAAGAGAAGAAGAAGAGAGAAGAAGCAAGAAGACAAGAAGAGGAAAGGTTAAGAAGCCTAGAAGAGGCATAGGAAAAGAATCAGAGAAAGTTGGAGTGGATTGCATCACTCCTTGAACAAGAAGAAGATGAAGATGTTAAAGAGCAGAAAATAGCACATGAAGAAGAGGATGAACCTAATGGCAAAGAGGTTCTAAAAGCGGAATCAAAGGTACAAGTTGAGGATGTTGATGGATGCAGTAGTGGATAAAGTCATGACGGGATTGAATGTGATGGACTGCTTCACGTGGGGATAGTACTATGTCCTTTGGTGATGATTAAAGATGGAAAACAACAAGTTACCATGGCTAAGGAGGAAGCCACAATGGCAAGTGAGTTGTTGGTGTGCCAAGGTGAATGGCATGGTGAAGACCAACAAGAGATGGCAGCAGGTGGGGAAGAACCTGATTGTGGAGTCATTGGAGAGGCTAAGGAAGTATCCATTAATGTCAAGGAAGACTTGGAATGCCAAGAGATAAGGCATGGGATCTAAGGTGTAGTGGTCTCAATGGGAGAAGAGACTAAGTCTGAAAATAATGGAGTGTTACAGATAGAAACAATGCTCTCAAGGCATGGGACTAAAGATAGAATGCAGATTGGTGATCAGCTAGTGGTCTACATTTTGCCCATGGGAGGCAAACCTAGAGTTCAGATGAACGAGCACATTTTGGAGCAGCATCAAGAAAGGATGCCATGGATCATCAATTATAATCTTTTCAAACCAAGAGTAATGATAAATTTGTTTTGTTTTATGACATTGTTTGTTTGCAGGTTTCCAAGAGGACTTGGAACATCTTTAAAGTTGGGGAGTATGGTGCAGGGGCACAATGGCAGGAAAGCACACTTTGAGGTCATTTGATGATCCAAGGGGAAATGAAGTTGATTAAGATCTATAAGGTCCCTTAATGATGTAATTGTGGCCATTAGTGCCATTTTGATGTAATTAAGTCAAATTTGTAATGAACAATGCAATAAAAATGCAACATGTCGTAGAAGTCTTGGTAAAGGACTAAGGACAAAATTTGATGTAATGGTGGCCAACAGTGCCAAATGGGATCTAAGTTTATTAGATGGGGTTAATTAGGTCCTAGAAGTAATTAGGAATTGACTCTATGAATTTTGAATAAGTTTTAAGCAATTAAAATACCAAAAACAGAAGTTAATAATTCAAATTTTTGAATATTAATGGCTAGTTGTGTTTTGGTGGGAAAATGAGTTTAGGAGTTTAAAACATGTTGTAATCACTTCCAGCCACTTGGGATCGGTTGTGGCCAACACACATCTCTTCAGCTTGGAGGCAACACTCATCTCTATTTTGGCTCCATAGAGGGAGTTAGTGTCCTACCATATTTGGATGCTCAAAGGACCATGGGATATAGATAAGATTGCTAATCTAAACCCCAAGAAAGGAAAATTCACAAATGTCAATCCAACAATAATCGAGGCTCAGGCACTTATAAATACAAAATGTCCTCAAGATTAATTACACAAATTAAGAAGACATGTATATGGAGTAAACTATATACAAAGCAGACATGAAGCAAACATGTAAGACACAAATCATATATGAGAGACAAGAAGGAAACATACCAAACATGCAATAGAGGTAATACACATGGCATGCAAGACATTTAAGATGTATATAATGAAAATATATAGCAAACAAAGATTACATGTTAGGGAGGTAATGAGATAGATATGTAAGCTTCTCTTCATATTGAAAATATATAGCAAACAAATATTACAAGTCAGAGTGGTAATGAGACAGATATGTAAGCTTCTCTTCATATCAACAATCATCTTCAAAATAAAACAAACACATTGAAGAATTTAATAAATACACAATGTCATTCAGGGGAAATACAGAACATGAAGAAGACACATATAGGATGTAAAGCATACATGAAGCATACATGATGCAAACACTTAAGGCACAAAGCATATATGCAATTGAGAAAACACACAAAACACAAAGCAAACACACAGCATGCAAGAAACAAATAAAATATTAAACACATAAGACACGCAAAACAATTACTAAGCATAAAATAAAAAATGATTTTGATACATATAACAAGATATTGGAGATTGTTATTGCGATTCAGAAGACACAAATCGTATATGTGAGACAAGAAGCCAACACACCAAACACGCAAAAGAGGTAAAACACATGGCATTGAAGACAATTAAGATCTATATAATGAAAATGATATCAAACAAAACTTATGAGTTGGAGAGCTAATGAGACATAGATATGTAAGTTTCTCTTAATATCAAGAGTCATCAAAAAAATACTACAAACACATTGAAGAATTTAATCATTACACATGTAGGACATAAAAGATACAAAAATCAGACATGAATCAAATTACCCAGTAGTTGCTTGCGAAAGTGGCCTAATTAGGCCTAGTTCTAGGTTACCAGTCAATTATTGAGTCATTAGGTTCGAAACAACCCTATCTATAAACGAGATAAGTTGACAAAGGGTGAAAAGGGTAATCCAAAATGCTCTTTTTTTTGGGTTATGACCTCTCTATGAAAAGTTATGCTGATAAATGTCATGTAGGAGGGCTACTAGTAGGCAGGCCTAATTGGGTAGGAAGTATGACCTTGTAATGTCTTTGGTACAAGTTGGAGTTTACATTTTAAATGAATCTTCTGTTGTTAAATATAGTGTCATTAGTCTAATATCCACTTTCCCTCTACACCACATAATCTTCTTGCATGTCATGTGTGTCTTCTTTGTGTTGTGTGTGTTCTGCGTTTTCTCCATGTCTTGCAAATATGCCTTGTATCTTATGTGTTTGTATCATCTTTGATTCACGTCTAATTTTTTTATCTTTTATGTCCTACATGTGTAATGATTAAATTCTTCAATGTGTTTGTAGTATTTTTTTGATGACTCTTGATATTAAGAGAAACTTACATATCTATGTCTCATTAGCTCTCCAACTCATAAGTTTTGTTTGTTATCATTTTCATTATATAATCAGTCTCCAACTCATAACTTTTGCAAGCAATTATTGGGTAATTTGATCCGTGTTGGTAATTTGCCTCTAGAAAGCACAAAACTCAATGAAAAGAGATGAGACCAATGCAAAATGAAAGCTAATTAAAAACTCCATCGACTACAATTAGTCTCAGATCACATGGATGTCGTACCATTCCATATAATTCTCTGCAACAGTGAGGAATCAGGAAAAACACAAGAACAATGATGGTTTTATTGCTTGAACATCACCAAAATACATCCAACCGACCCTTGGTCAATGAAGACAGCCTATTTACATGGTTTGGGAATTTTCCCAACGGTTACCAACCAAAATTCAAGGTTCCACTAACTAAAACCAACTTTCTTCATTATGAAAACTTTTGCAAGAAAAGTTGATTGACAACTTTTTTGCAACTTTAGCAACTTTTACAAAACCTTGCATACTTGACCCATATGACTTAGGATCATTAAAAATAGTTTAAATAGACTTTATTACAACCAAAACATGACTCAACATATGAAAAATGCATAATTTACCCATAGGTACAAATTTGAACTAGGTTCCCCTGCACCATTATGTATCCTAGGTTGTATGGATAGGGTGAAGAAAAGAAAGATGACCTTAAATACTAAGCTGGTGAACTAACAAATTATATAATGTACCTTGTAGAACCTATAGATACATATGCACCTACTCCTACACCCTTAGTAGAATTTGACAAAGGACTAAAAGGAAGAGGAGAATTGAGGAGAGTAGTTTACGCCCTTGGGCCATGAAGTGACAAATTATATTCCCAAGGAAAGAAACTAATCAAAAGGGCTATCAAGTGTTTATCATAAAATCAGTGATGAAATACATAGTGCAGTAGAACTTGAATAAAACATACATGATGATTTCATTTCCTTGGATGATAATTGGCCTTGGCTCAAAAGAATGTTTGCAATTCATTATCTGCTTTGGCAATGAAAGGAGTCATCCCACATGGAAACTCAGAGATAGTATTGAAATGGTTGAATGTCACAAAATAGAGAATCAAAATCTTGCAATAGTGCAAGATAAAATTTTGGAACAAGATAATCTAGAGTTAAAAATTGGCAAGGTTCATTGTTAAAATTTTATCTTGTCATGTTTGTATTCATAGGACAATCCTTGCAAATTTGTTTCAAACACCACAACAATGTCAAAAACACATTGGGACATGTCTATGGGGACTTCTACACACCCCCAACACCTTCCCAAATCACAAATATCCCAACACCATGCCTTCTTACATCCAAACTTGCCATACAAATGTGTAGACAGTCTGATCTATTAGGAAAATCAGACTTACAATCAATTGGAAATACATGCAAACCTCCATTTCAACACCTACAAATTTGAGATATGGTAGAATACATGTAGAAAGACCTTTCCACCCATTTTGGTGATTTTTGACGGTTATACATTTATTTCCACTTGCTGGTTACCCTAGGTAGGGTTTTGACCATTTTCACAAAAAATACAATATCTTACAAAATACCCAATGAAGATTGATGAGACCAGAAGAAAATGAAAGTAGATTCACATGCGAACCAATCCCAATTGTTTTCAGAACATAATATGGAATGTACAGTCTATACAAGGCAAAAGAACAGTAAAAAATGTGAGAAATAGACTGAAAATGAGGGTTTCATTCATCAAATTCATCACCAATCAGTTATCCAACCCAAAATCGAGTTGGAAGGTTGTATTTATACATTTTTCATCATATCAACTACTTCAACTGTCCATCTAACCATTTTGTTAACAAAAACACCCACTTGACAATTTTTTGAGCAACATGACCATTTATTTGCAACTTTTACAATATTTGACCAGTTGACTTAAATCTTTCCAAAATGGATCAATATGGTTCCAAATGTTCATAAATGACCTTGTTAGACTGAAAACCCCCCTAAACAATCTAAAAAACCAAAAATGACAAAATGCACCCTATGATGCCTCTGATGCCCCTGATGCCTTCCATCATACACCCAAGGGGAAGAAAAGAACTCAAGTTCCACTTGAGTGAAGATCAGGTACTGTCCTTCTCTTTTACCTTTCTCCTGTGTATTGTTTTGTCCTTTATGTGACCAACTATCCTCTTCATCTGTTCCAATGATGTTGTCATCCCTTTGTCTTTTGTAAGTTCATCCTCTTTCACCATGGTTGCTTCATATGGGACTGTCTTCATGTGTAAAGTTGTGATAATAATTGTTGTGTCATGATCACCGTTTGTTTCTTGCATGCTCTAATACCCAATGTACTGTACTTCTCCTCTTTCTCTTTGACCTTCACCTCCATTAGGTAAGACAAGTGATTTCATACCATACTTAAGACCTTTTCTTGCTGCTACAAACTGCATATCAGACTTTTTCTTCATTTTATAAGGTCTAATGACCTCATGGAAATCTTGAATGGAATTAATTATTCCCTTACTCAAAGGAATTTCTCCTATCTTGCCTTCATACTCAATGGTTTCAACTCCATAGGAATTACACAAATGCATACCATAACTTTGTTTTGCTGCCTTTTTAAGGGCTACTTCATCCATCCTCTTGATGTCATGAGATTGTATCAAGTCATGCTTTCTTTGATTGTTCTTGTCAAGTGAACATCCCTGGATTTTATTTGTTCTACATTTTGTTCCAAAAGAACTCCTCAGCCATTACCATCACAATTGATCCCCCTTGTTCTTTGTCTTCATTCTTCAAGGGTATGAGAGTGTAGGAGACTCCATCTTTCTCTATCAAAGTATTCTTCCTACCATCATACTTGGCATTTCTATCATATTGCCACGGTCTACCAAGAAGCGTATGACATACATCTATTGGAATTATATCACACACGACCTTATCCTTGTATCCATCTATTTGAAACTCAATCCAACACTGCTCATTTACCAACAGTTGTTGTCCTTTATTTAGCCATGAAACCTTATAGGATGTAGTATTTGGAAACCTCTTTAAATTTAACTCTTCAACCATTTCAACAACTAAATTATCCGTACTACTTGTATCAATAACAATGTTGCAACACTTACCTTGAAATTTGCATGTAGTTCTGAATAGAGACTTCCTGTGGGGTGGCTCCTTCTCCATAGGCACTTTGATTAAAGTCCTCCTCATCAACAAAGACTCTCCAGCTTCTGGTTTTGTCATTTGTGGTGAAGAATTCACACATTCAGCATCACACCTTGTGCAATCAGGTTCCTTCTTTCACTCCTAAAAGATGTAGATGATTGTTCTTCTAGGCATTTCCATTCTTAATGACCTGCAAATTTATTACATTTGTAACACTTTCCAGTGAAGCCACTTGTTCCTCCACTACTCCCAAATCTACCCCTAAAATTGGATCTTCTTTCTCCAAAACCTCCTCTTGAATTTACTTCTTGTTCTTCTGAGGTACTTGATTCATCTTGACTTCTTTGCAACTTCTCGCTGTCAACAAAGGTTTCTCTTCCTCTAAATGTCCTTCCTCTATCTATTGTTTGTCTCTCTTGATTCCTTCACAACTTTTTTCCAGCCTTCATTGCCAACTGATAGCATTCTTCCACTATTCTTGGACTTGTGAGACTTAGTTCATCTTCTAAGATATACTTTAGCCCATTCAAATACCTTGCAACTTTGTCAACATCTTCTTCCATGTGGCTTGATCTAATACTCAATTTGTAAAACACTTTTGTATAGGTCTTTACATCCATGTCTTTTTGCTTCAAATTTTGTAGTTGCCTATACAATTGAATGGCATAGTCACTAGGTAGAAGTTTAGCTTTCAATTTCGCCAACATCCTGTCCCAAGAGGTTATTTTTTCTTCCCCCTTATTCTTCCTTTCATCTTGCACATAACACCACCATAGGGATGCCTTTCCTTTTCATTTTGTTTTTGCCAATTTCACTTGTTAGCCCTTATGTATCTCCTCAAACTTAAAATACTTGTCTTATTCTCCTATCTAATCTAGGGGTTCTTCTCCATTCAGACTTCTTGAATATATAGGGTGCTCTATCTTCACCTTGTAGCCATCACCCCTAACTACCTTTAGCAAACTCTCCAACCTCGTCTCTCTAATATCTCTTTCTTCTTGATGTTCTTGTGGTGTACTTTCTTCACCCACTTCTTCTTAATGAACATTTGGACATTGTTGTACTTGACTTTTCCCATGTCATGGAAAGACCTCATGTTGTGGCAAAAGGATCATGAACAACTTCTTCATGGAGGGTTCAACAATACACAAAACTTGGGGTTTACACCTTGTTTTGTGGAAACTAGTAGTGACAACCTTTGGAAACCAAGCCAAAAAAGTGCTTCCAAACCTCTACCACTACTTTAGAGGCCCTTACTCCTCATAAACAAAGTGACTTCATGGGGCATTTAATGACTGCACACAACAAAGACTTCAAACATGACTGGTTACTGACTATAGTGTTCATTGTCATGCACATTGCTTTACGACAGTCATGGTATATTGCCATGTGGTTTCCAAAATTGATCATCAACACATTGACCAGGTCTATAGGACCTTCTAAGGCCCTTTCCCAACAAAGAATATGAACATTCAACAATTTTAGACTTGGATTTATTCAATCTTTAATTGCTGCACTATCGCTATCATGTACGTATTCATAGGACAGTCCTTGCAAATTTGGTTTCAAACACCACAACAATGTCAAACACAGATAGGGACATGTGTACGAGGTCTTCTACACACTCCCAACACCTTCCCGAATCACAAAAATCTAACACCATGCCTTCTTACATCCAAACTTGCCATACAAATGTGTAGACAGTCTGATCTATCAGGAAAATCAGACTTACAATCAATAGGAAATACATGCAAACCTCCATTTCAGCACCTGCAAATTTGAGGTATGGTAGAATACATGTAGACAGACCTTTCCACCCATTTTGGTGATTTTTCACATGTGGAAAGTCAAGAATACACTTATTTCCACTTGTTGGCTACCCTAGATAGGGTTTTGACTAGTTTTAAAAAAAAAGTAGATCCACATGCCAACCATCGCAATCGGTTTCAGATCATAATATGGACTGTAAAGTCCGTACAAGGCAAAAGAATAGTAAAAAACATGAAAATGCACTGAAAATGAGGGTTTCATTCATCAAATTCATAACCAATCAGTTCTCCAACCCCAAACTCGAGTTGGAAGATTGTATTTATACATTTTCCATCATATCAACTGCTTCAACAATCCATCTAACCATTTTGTTAATAAAAACACCCTTTTGATAATTTTTGCAAAGTTGCTTGACATGTTTTTGAGCAACATTACAACACTTATTTTCAACTTTTACAATATTTGACAAATGGGCGTAAAACTTTCCAAAATGGACCAATATGGTTCCAAATGGTCATAAATGACCTTATTAGACTCAAAAAACTCCTAAAAAAATCCAAAATGGCAAAATGCACCCTATGATGCCCTTGATGCCCCTGCATAATCTCATTTCATTAGGATAATTAGAGAGCAAGTGTTTCTCTCATGTAGTATCTGTTTATGTCTCTATTGTTGTGCTTGGTGATACGTATAGGGAGTATCCTAATCCTCCATCAATGTTCAAAGAATAGACTCAATTTTAAATTGAAAGAGGACACTTTAGATCACTAAGATGGATCAGCCATTACAAACAAGGGGCATTAATCACCTTATTACTTCCTATTTTCCTCATCGTGGCCTAGATCTAAGGTATTTATTTAATTTGCGAAGAATGTCTTCCTATTCTCACTAATGTTGGCAAACCAGATATAGGACATTTAAGACTCAAATTTTAAAAAGTTGATATATATTTTATGCTAAGTTGTAATCTCAAGAGAGCTCTTCTCTGACATATGGAGACTCAAATTTATCATTTCATAGAAAAATTAGATATTCTTAAATTTGTACTATTTTGTCATACCTTCTATGTCAATAAAAGTTTATTTTTGCCTTCTATATGTTGTTTGTTATGTCAAAATGGATGACCAGTGTATTTTTCTAAGATTTGAACGAGAATCCTCTATTATATGTTTCATGTTATAGTACTTACAAGAAGAAGACAGTTATTTAGTGCAGGTTGTAGATTTTGTTGTTGTTCAATCAAACATTAGATGTTGTAAATGATTTGTTTCCCTTCTAAAACTTAGAAAACTAAACCTCCCTAGGAAATAATGATGCATAAGTAGGTGAAATATATCAATTTTGCAAGACCTAAAGATCCAAATTTTGTTTAAAAGTATTTCATAAAACTTATTCTACCTGAAGGGAGGAGTGATGGCAGCCCTAGCTAGGGTTTTTACAGACTTGGAGGAGCGGCCTTGGGCTACTATTGAGCCATGAGCTTAGTGAATGCAACAGAAGGCAAATGAAATGCTTGAAGGATGGAGGTTCGATTAAGCCTAATGGGATTGATTAGGATGAGTGAAATAGGGATTGTGCTACTAAGTCATGAAGGGACTGACTCTTTAACACACATCTAGTTCCTCTGCAATGTCAGAAGATTCTACAACCGATGGTGGAGGATGCAGAAGGAGTATGGCGGGCTTCCTCACGAGTTGGGCAGCGATCTTAGATCAAAACTGCTCCCTTCACTTATGCAAAATGTAAGTGTCGACCTTCAAAGGATCTTGTGATTTCAAGTGGCCCCCCTCACAAGGACAGTTTTAGGAGCTACTTACCATGATTTAGCTGTAATGGCAGAACTAAAAGATGGTAATCTGTGCAACTCAGGCAAAATGGAGGGCTGAGGAGAGAGATGCAACACAAAGAAGATATGGATACAAATTATATTGTACCTAGTTATCTTGGATGAAGTCACTGGTTGAGAAATGGAGGAGACATAAAAACATACAACCTTGTTCCAATATGTTAAACAAAGACTCACAAGACTTCTAACAACCTTAGAAGGCATTCTCTGAATGTTCATTACACCTCATGGCGTTTTTTGTTCAAAACTCATGCTTGCTGCCCTATTGGAATGTGACTCACCGTCCTTGTCTAGAATACTTGGACTGTTCCTTTTGGTTATGAACTTGACAAATGACTTATAACAAGATTCCAAGCTTCTTAACATACCCTTTTATGAAAAACTCCTGCCGAGTAACATCAAGTGGGGATGGGTGAAAGATCCCTGATGGATTCTCTTACTAATTTGCTATAAGTTTTAAAATAATAAACTGTTTTTCTGAGATTTTTGGTGGTCTTATAGAATAGACAGAAGTTGTAGAATGTTTCATTGCTTTTTGTGTTTTTTGAGAATATTGAAGCAAGTAATGAAAGATGAACAATGCATATGAAAGGAAGCTGAAAACATCTTAGAACATTCAATAAATCAGAATATATACAAATCGTACCAGGTAGATTTCTGATTTATATATTCAAGTAGAAACCCTTATGCAATTTTGATGGAGCTTTACAAACAACAATGGCGCCAAATGGTGGATAGATGGAGGCCACGAACCAAGAATACCAGTTATGGCTGGATACAAGCATTTACCACAGCCAGTGTATAGTGTCCAAGCTGCAAAAATCACGTCCCAGCTAGACGAATTCAACCTCTCTGTTGAAACCCTCTGTATGCACTCTGAATCCTCAACACAGAATGACACCCCTGTCTCTGACAAACAATGCACAAAGCCTTCTGAATCTACTGACAACAACTGCTGAGGGCTACGTCCCAGCCAGTCCCAAACCTGGGGTTTGCGTCCCAGAAGAAGAATCGCTCTACCAGAGCAAATTCGCCAAAAACAAGTTTCAAATGTGTAAAAG
>MU228452.1:2978541-2999598 GCA_018584345.1 Thuja plicata
AGCACCAAAAAGACTCTGGAAGGTGAAAATCATGTAGCAAATTTTGAGACCTTTCCAACGAGCTATAACACAGGCATATCAAGCCAGATGAAGCCAGAAAACCCCTTATTACTCCAAAATGGCTATAGACATAGCCTTATTTAAAATATTAAAACGCTAACTTAGGAAAATATTAAAATATATTAAAATATATCCCAAATAGCCACAGAACACCCGAAACACCCCAAAATCCGTAAACTGAATATGTCAGCTGCCTGTGACTGATGCCAGAGAACCTGGGACAACTGGCAGTCTCATCCTTAAAATCTAGGGATGCTCCTAGAAACTAGGAAACACACCCAAATCTCCTGAAACTAAAACCAAGGGATGACCTTATAGAACCTCAACTCTAGAAGCTAACACCACCTCCTAAAAAGTAGGAATCCCCCTCCTAAAAAACTAGGAACTGCCTCCTAAAATCAAGGAACTGCTCCCAACTGATCTGCTACTGCCTGAGACACCAAATCCGAACACTGAATAACCTAAATGAGTATCTAATCACCACTGCCAGCCTACGAGACCCCATGATAGGCTAAATCTCATGTCTCTACTAGATAGAGCTAAAGAGGGGACATGACATTCCTCCCCTCTCAGAGATGCTTGCCCACAAGCAAATGCAAAACTTGATGCTGCAAAATAGCCTCGCCCTCCCAAGTGGCTTCCTCTATAGGGAGACCTCTCCAGCGAACCAAGTACTCCCGAATCACCCTGTTTCTCAGACAACGTTCCCTCTCTTCCAAGATCTCCTTAGGAACCAAGGTCAACTTACCTTCCTTATCGAAGGGAGGTAGATTGGGAGATGCTACAATATGTTTCCCCAGTGCCTTCTTCAGACAAGACATGTGGAACACATTATGAATCCGACTGTCAGGTGGTAACTCAATCTCATAGGAAACCTCTCCAACACGCTTGAGAATCCTATATGGCCCATAAAAATGAGGCTTGAGCTTCTCAGCT
This sequence comes from Thuja plicata, assembly GCA_018584345.1. Classification (NCBI taxonomy): domain Eukaryota; kingdom Viridiplantae; phylum Streptophyta; class Pinopsida; order Cupressales; family Cupressaceae; genus Thuja; species Thuja plicata. Next base: position 2,979,538 of record MU228452.1, read on the forward strand.
CCACCCCTTTTAAGGGTGCTCTGCCGGTAAGGCTGCAACCATAGGGAAACCATATCATCCACCTCAAACACCCTCTCAGTCCTGTGCTGATCAGCGTAGACCTTCTGCTGATTCTGCGCCTGCTGCAAATTCTCCCTGAGAGATCTCATGATATCCTGGTTCTCCTATAACTGATCTTGTGCCAAAGGAACCCTACTGTCACTTACAGCCAGATCAACAAAAGATAATGCATTGTAACCATAGAGGGCTCTGAAAGGAGTCATAGCAATAGACATATGGTGCGTAGTATTATAACAATACTCGCCCATATACAACCAGCGCACCCATGCCTTCTGCTGCCCCGACACATAGTTACGTAGATATCCCTCAATCCACTTATTAACTATCTCTGTTTGTCCATTCGTCTGAGGGTGATAGCTAGTACTAGGTGTCAACTCTGTGCCTATGAGCCTGAAAAGTTTCTGCCAAAAGGAACTCATGAATTTGCTGTCCCTATCACTCACTATGGTCTTAGGGAGACCATGGAGTCTAAACACCTCCCTGAAAAATAACTCAGCTACTTGAGATGCTGTGAAATCAACTGCTATCAGAAAGAAGTGGGCATATTTAGTCAACCTGTCCACCACAACGTAAATACAATCCTTCCTCTGCACTCGAGGAAGACTTGTAACGAAATCCATAGAGATTCCCATCCACTTCTGTTCCGGTATAGGTAAGGGCTGTAATAAACCAGCTGGAAATGTATGCTCTGACTTGTTCTGCTGACAAGTCATGCATTCACGAACATGGTGTAAGACATCATCCTTGAGACCCTTCCAAGAGAATCTCTCCCGAACTGCTCTATATGTCTTTCCATAACTGGGATGCCCTGTTGTAGGAGTATCATGGAATGCCTGCAAAATCTACCCCTTCAACTGTGATTCCGGAACAAGGTAAACTTTGTTTTTGTAGTAGATGATGTCATCAACCACACTGTATTTATCATCCTGTAACAATCCATCCATGATCTCACAAGCATGCTGATTTTTGGAATACTCAACTAAAAGTTGAGCCCTCCAATCTGCTGAAATCTCACTCAATGAACATAGGGCAGCAAGTGACGGTTTTCTAGAGAGTGCATCAGCAACAGTATTATTCTTCCCTTTAATAAACTCTATGTCAAAATCTTAGGCTTGAACCTTTCTTACCCATTTTTGTTGACGATCATTGAGCTCATTTTGATCAAGGAAATATTTCAGACTATTGTGATCCGTTCTCACTACAAATTTGTTGCCAACAAGATACTGACTGAATTTGGCTAATGCATGCATGATAGCCAGCATTTCCTTATCATATGTAGAATACAATCTCTCATTATCATGCAGCTTCCTACTCTCGTAGGCAATGGGGTGTCTGTTCTGCATCAAAACTGCCCCTATGCCCTCACCTGAAGCATCACACTCAAGTACAAAAGGCTATGAGAAATCAAGGAGTGCCAAAATCGGACAAGTGCTCATAACCTCCTTGAGTCTGTTAAAGACTCCCTGTGCCCGCTCTGTCCATCTAAAAGCCCCTTTCTTCGTGAGATTTGTCAAAGGTGCTGCTAACTGGGAGAATCCCCTCACAAACCTCCTGTAGTAGGCACATAAACCAAGGAATCCCCGTAGCTCAGTAATGTTCCTAGGAGAGGGCCAATCACGAATCGCTTGAATTTTCTCTTCATGCACTTTCACTCCATCAACACTGATCACATGGCCCAAATATAAAATCTCCCTAAGTCCAAACTCACATTTGGACAACTTAGCAAATAGAGACTGACTCTCCATGATGCTAAGTACCTCCTCTATATGCCTGAGATGGTCCTCCAATGTACAACTGTAAATCGATATATCATCAAAAAATACTAGAACCGATTTCCTCAACTGCTTGTTGAAGATATGGTTCATACAGGACTGGAAAGTGGTAGGGGCATTTGTGAGACAAAAAGGCATCACCAAGAACTCATAATGCCCATAGTGACAACAGAAGGCAGTCTTGTGTACATCCTCATCCTGTACACAAATCTAATGATAGCCTGAACGAAGATCAATCTTAGAGAAGTAGAAAGCTCCGTGAAGCTCATCCAACAACTCATCTATGCGTGAAATGGGATATCTATTTTTGATTGTCTTCTTGTTCAAGGCCCTGTAGTCTATACACATTCGCAGAGTCCCATCCTTCTTCTTAACCAACACCACAGAAGAGGCAATAGGACTAGAACTAGGGCGAACGAATCCCATGTCCAACAACTCATGAATGGTCTTCTCCATCTCATCCTTGTATGCTCTAGGATGATGATATGGAGTGGTAATTACTGGCTTAGCTCCATCCTCCATCTCTATCCCATGCTCAAACCCTCTATTAGGAGGTACACCAGGGGGTATATCACCAAAGACTCGACCATGCTGATCCATCACTGACTGTATATCAACATGAAATACCCTGCCATCCTAAGGTGTAGGTGTTTTGGACTTCACAAAACAATGTGTAGCCCAAATCACATCATCATGTCTAATGATAGTCTCCATCCTGCGTGAAGACACCTCTCTAGGTCCCCCATCTAAAGCTGCCCTCAAAATAGTTTTCCTTCCTCCAGAAAGGAACTCTAATTGCATATGGTGGTGATCAATAATGTATCGCCCAATACACTGCATCCATTGCATGCCTAGAACCACATCATAATCCTCTAGTAGTAGCACATAGAAGTCATCTATCAAAGTATAATCCCCCATCTGAATGCTATGCTGAGGAATCCTCCTGGTACAACCCAAAACTACACCATCTGCAACCTTCACTCCAAAACCCTCAAACTCCTCATACTGCAACCCACGCCTATCAACTAACTTCTGATCAATGAAGTTGTGCGTGGCGCCTGTGTCTACCAAGCTCATACCCTGCTGGCCCTGGAGTGTACCTTTCAGATGAAAGGCGTGAAATCTGGGATAACTGGAGAGGTAGCCATAGTCACTTTGGTTGATGCCAAGGGCTCAGGACTGTCTAACTCCAACTGCGAACGTTCCTGCTCAATCTCCTCTGGGCTATCCTCAGTATTAGTGTCAGGAATCTCCTCATCTCCCATCTCGAATGTCACTTCAATCGAATAGGACTTGCCTTTACCAAGACAGCGGTGTCCTGACTCCCATGATTCCTTATAGGAGAAACATAGTTTCTTCCTTCTCAAATCATTCCTCGCCTCCTGATCCATCCGGGGAGGTCTAGAAGAGGGTCCACCTCTACCCTGGGAAGTGTTGGCCTTTTGTGGAGGCCGAGAATCCCTAAATGGATTCTTATCTATTTGATAAGAAGTAGGGGTGCTCCAGTCTCAAGGTCACATCAATGGCCTCCTTGAGAGTATCCGGCCTGAATGCTCTTACCAACCCCTTAAGCTTGTCCTGCAATCCCTCTATAAAAAGCATCACACTATGCCTTTGAGGCATATCAGGTACCATGACTGCAATACGTTGAAACTCATTAATATAAGTCTCCACTTGCCTTGACTGTCTAAGATGTGCCAGTTCCCTATAGTAAAGTTCTGTGTCCTTGCGATCAAATCTGGTAATGAGCCGCTCAGTGAACTCTGCATAGGATTGGACCATGGTGTGATCTTGGGTGACTAATCCATGGTGCCACCAGTCATAAGCAACTCCGTCTAAATGTAGGACAGCAAAATGTATAGCCTCTCTCTCAGGCATGGGTCTCAAGGATAAATAAACGTCCAGCTTGTGCACCCAAGCTCGTGCACTTGCACCACCAGTGCCATCATATGTAGCCAATGTGATCTTCCCAGTGGCCCTATTGAGGTCATTGTTCTGCTGGGGCCTATGTTCCCTGTCACCTCTGAACTTGCTAGTATCTCTACGTTGTACACAATACTGGTGAAGAGGAAAAACATCCCTAACCTCTGGAGGTAGAGCTCTCCACTTAGCTGTGGCCACCATAACTAACTCCTGGAATCCCACCTCGGGTGCTCTACCTGTTCTGGTTGCTCACCGGGTCTAAACTGTGGAAACAAAGGCCTATCCCTAGTAGGGATACGAGGTCATTCACGCCTATGGGAATGAAGGGAGCTCCCCACTGATGTATGGGATCTGTGACTATGCTTCGTCCTTGTCTGCCTCTATGCCTATCCAACTCCAATCGCTCCACGGTGTCCTGTAACCTGTCTAAGGTCTGAGCTATCTTGGGCCGCATAGTGATAAGAGTTCGCATTAACTCACTATCATCATCCTCTTGCTGGTTTAATTTGGCGCCTCTCTGTTCATCTGCCATAATGGTTTCCTGTTCTGTACCAAATTCTAACTCGTACTGAGCTCTCCTGCGAGTGTAATATTTGTGTATCAGCTTTACCAGGCTACATAGAAGTCACTTATTCCACTATCTGGTGATTACCCAATCGCTGATATAAATTATCATAATCTTTGCTGAAACCTGTCAAGATCAATTCTCTCAAACCCTACAGGCTGATAGGATGCCGGCTCTGATACCACTGAAAGATCCCTGACGGATTCTCTTACTAATCTGCTGTAAGTTTTAAAATAATAAACTATGTTTTTCTAAGATTTTTGGTGGTCTTATAGAATAGACAGAAGTTGTAGAATGTTTTGTTTCTTTTTGTGTTTTTTGAGGATATTGAAGCAAGTAATGAAAGATGAACAATGCATATGAAAGGAAGCTGAAAACATGTAAGAACATTCAATAAATCAGAATTGATACAAATCGTACCAGGCAGATTTCTGATTTATATATTCAGGTAGAAACCCTTATGCAATTTCGATGGAGATTTACAAACAACAATGGTGCCAACTGGTGGATAGATGGAGGCCACGAACCAAGAATACCAACTATGGCTGGATACAAGCATTTACCACAGCCAACGTATAGTGTCCAAGCTGCAAATGGCGGCCCTATGCTGCAATAATCATGTCCCAGCTAGACGAATCCAGCCTCTCTGTTGAAACCCTCTGTATGCACTCTGAATCCTCAACATGGAATGGCACCCCTATCTCTGACAAACAATGCACAAAGTCTACTGAATCTACTGACAACTGCCGAGGGCTACGTCCCAGTCAGTTCCAAACCTGGGGTTTGCGTCCCAGAAGAAGAATCGCTCTACCAGAGAAAATTTGCCAAAAACAAGTTTCAAATGTGTAAAAGATGATATCAATTAGGTTTCCATCTCCTTAAATCTCCTTTCCTTTGCATTTCGAACCCTAAAAGATAATTAAGAGTGCACTTTATAATTAAATGATATTTCTATATTATGGCGTCCAAACTATAGAGAAAATGTCACTTTATTATAATTAAATAGTTCTAAGCACCAAAAAGACTATGGAAGGTGAAAATCATGTAGCAAATTTTGAGACCTTTCCAACGAGCTATAACACATAGGCATATCAAGCTAGATGAAGCCAGAAAACCCCTTATTACTCCAAAATGGCTATATACAGCCTTATTTAAAATATTAAAATGCTAACTTTGGAAAATATTTAAATATATTAAAATATATCCCAAATAGCCACAGAACACCCGAAACACCCCACAATCCTGAAACTGAATATGTCACCTGCCTATGACTAATGTCGGACAACTGGCAGTCTCATCCCTAAAATCTAGGGATGCTCCTAGAAACTAGGAAACACACCCAAATCTCCTGAAACTAAAACCAAGGGATGACCTTTTAGAACCTCAACTCTGGAAGCTGACACCACCTCCTAAAAAGTAGGAATCCCCCTCCTAAAAAATAGGAACTGCCTCCTAAAATCAAGGAACTGCTCCCAACTTGTCTACTACTGCCTGAGACACCAAATGCAAACACTGAATAACCTGAATGAGTCTCTAATCACCACTGCCAACCTACGAGACCCCATGATAGGCTAACTCTCATGTCTCTTCTAGACAGAGCTAAAGAGGGGACATGACAATGGGTGTATCAAATACCAACTTTTGCTGTCCTAAATTCTGTTATGCATTGTTTCAAACTAATAGTCACTTCAAAACACGTGCAAACCATGTCCTCAGGCTCTGCAAATTTGGGGACTTGGAAAATATGTTAGCTCACACCTATCCACCAATTTTTATTATTTTCCACCATACCAATCAAGAGAAATGAATTTTTTTTCAAACTGGAAACTCTACGAAGGGTTTCAACCTACCAAACCTAAAATGGCCATTACTTTTACAAAACATAATGCAATTCAGTCAAACCAAAAGCATTGGAAAGGTAAGAGAATTATTCAACTTCTCCAAGTGGTTTCAAGTCCGTAATCTACTGTACATGTCCGCACAACGTGAAAGAATAGGACTGTTACACAAAAACCACAAAGAATTTGCTCCAAGATGATTCAAAATCTTCATTCAAATTTTATCAACCTCTCCAAATGAGTTTGGGCTCCAAATTTATACATTTCCAAACAGTTCTAGATGTTTTCAACTACTTTTTGATTAGTTTGTTAACTAAACATCATTTTGACACTTTTTGCCAAAGTTGTTTGACAACTTTTTGAGCAACATTGACAATTTTTTCCAACTTGTACAATATTGAACATCTTGACTTCAAACTTGCCAAAATGGATAAAAAATGATCCCAAATGGTCTTAAACGACCTTATTGGACAAAAATTGAAAAAAACAAAGTACAAACAACCACTTTTCATCATGACCCTAAATGAATCCAATGATGCCCCTACATCATACTCCCTATGGAAAAGAAATTTAAGTTCAATCTCAAATGATGGTCTGCATTATCTTTCTCTTCTTCCAATTGTGCTGCATACTTAGTCGTTCTATGACCTCCTCAAGTTCCTCTTCATTCTTAGTTTGATTTGCTCCATGTTTCTTGGTTTGCACACTTTTCTTTTTCGCTTTCTTCTTGCATATTCTCTTGCTGATCCGCTTCTCTTCTTGAAGACTCCAAAATTCTATGGCTCTATCATACACCTCATTTTTGCTGTCCATTTCATCCTCCTCTTCATTTTCTCCATGGTCTGCACTTTTACAAGCATTATTATCAACATGCATTAGATCAAAACCATGGGGACAATTTACCTCTTCTTCCTTGATCTCAACTATACCCATTTTCTTATCAATTTTCTGGGCATCACAAATCTGTTGGTTCCTTGAATGTACCTCTTCCCACTGGACCTTGACATTTTTGTTTACTTGAGAACAGTGTACTTCAATTATTTCTACGCTTCCTTGAAAACACTCTTGATCTCCTTCCATGTCCATGTCAATGAATGTCCCTTCTTCCTTTGTTTCATCTTCTCTTTTCAAAGTAACCAACCTTTTCTTTCTCCTTTTGTGCACAATCATCCTTATGGTCCATTTCAAATTCTTTCTCATTGTCCAAATGGAAAACATTTTCTTGGTATGCTTCCTCAAGACACTCATATACTTCCTCAAGATACTATTTCATTTTCCGTTCAAACTGCCATTTTCCTATCAAAATCTTCATTTGATTTTGTCTTATGGACTTTCGCCTTATGATACATTTTACTATCTCTTCTCTTTTAGTGAATGCTTACTGTCATACCTCACCTAGGTTTCTTTCATTTTCTTCACTACTTAGTCTTTTGGCAGCAAGGTTGGCACAGGGGCACCATGGAAGGAAAACACACTTTGGGGTCATTTGATGATCCAAGGGGAAATGAAGTTGATTAAGACCAAATTTGATGTAAGGGTGGCCAATAGTGCCAAATGGGATCTAATTTGATTAGATGGGGTTAATTAGGTCCTAGAAGAAATTAGGAATTAACTCTATGAAGTTTGAATAAGTTCTAGGCAATTAAAATACCAAAAACACAAGTTAATAATTCAATTTTTTGAATATTAACGGCTAGTTGTGTTTTGTTGGCAAAATGAGTTTAGGAGTTTAAAACATGTTGTAATCACTTCCAACCACTTGGGATCGGTCGTGGAAGTTGGAAACTTGTCTATAAACACCCAGGAACGATTGGGAAAGCATATGTATACGGACTTGAGAAGCATTTGTACAGACAATAATCTTAAAATGCAATAAGATTCATAAGTTTCTTGCATATTTTGATATGTTATTGTATTTCGATCCATCTTAGAAGGATTTCATTCTGAAGTTTTCTTTCATATAGTCAAAGTATTGTAGATAGCCATTTTTACATTGTTTTTTTTAAGCAAAATGATGTAACCATCCCCTTTCTGTTCTAACTGTGACTTGGGGATGGATTGTTGACTTGTAACACATGTAATTATGCATACTAATGCAGGAATAAGACAGAGAATGCAGATGTTCATCAATTTGGGCAAGTTGGAGTGCTTGGTTGCAAGAAAATGCATGGAAATTGATTGCACAAGTGTAGCAGCAGGGGATCTGGCTTAAGGAGGGCATGTTTTTGTGTGAAACAAAAAAAGTACATGTCAAATAAGTGGTGAATCCTGAAGGAGGGGTTCTGGAATCGAGTTTTGAGTCATTTTTGAGAAGGCCCTAGTTTTTGGAGTAATTTGGCGAGGGTATGTTAGAAACCCCATAGGGCAACTTGATATTGACAAAGTAATCTGATATTCCTTGGTTCTGGACCATTATAAGACTCTGTACGAAGTGGCACAATGGAGCAGCAGATAGAAATGGTACTTCCTTTGTAAATCCATGCAATTAGCCCTCTTGGGAAACTGGGGACAGTTACATTTTGGGACAATTTGTCCAAAGTAACAATAGCTGAGTTTTGATTATGTTGTGTAAGGGGAAAATGGGTATCTAGAAACCTATTTTTTTCTGGAAGTTGTTTGGGAAAATATGGAGTTAAGTGGCAAATTAGGTCGTTGTTGGACTACAAGAGCCTAGGCCTAATAGGAGTGATTTAAAGATGAGAGTGTTGGGTGGGGTTGCTGAAAAAATAACCTTTTGAAACCATTTGTGAAGTACTTGGAACCATTGTTGGCATTGGGTAAAGCCTTGGTTGGGTTTCGGGACCCTTGGAGCCTTTGGTGTACTTAGTCTTTAGGAGAGTTTGGGAACCTTCTAATTCCCTTATAAGTTTATGCTTTCGTTGCAACCTTGATCAAATCAATAACCACCCTACCACTCTACATCAATTGGTATCAGATCCTAGGAGCATCCTAGGAAAGAATTTGAGAAGTATCTTTTGGGGTTTGGAAGATTTGGAGTCCTTTGTTGATGCTTGGAGTTGAACCATCGTCTAAGAGTGTTCCAAAGTGGTGACCCTACATCAAAAGAATCCTAGATTGGTGTGAAGAGATGGCAATGACAAGGAGTGAAGGAGAATTTGCCAAGTTGTTGATGGAATACTTGGATGATGAGAGAAGAAGAGATGAAGAGAAGAAGAAGAGAGAAGAAACAAGATGACAAGAAGAGGAAAGGTTAAGAAGCCAAGAAGAGGCATTAGAAAAGAATCAGAGAAAGTTAGAGTGGATTGCATCACTCCTTGAACAAGCAAAAGATGAAGATGTCAAAGAGCAGAAAATAGCACATGAAGAAGTGGATGAACCTAATGGCAAAGAGGTTCTAAAAGCGGTATCAAAGGTGCAAGTTGAAGATGTTGATGGATGCAGCAGTGGATCAAGTAATGAAGAGCTTAAATGTGATGGATTGCTTCACGTGGGGAAAGTTCTATGTCCTTTGGTGGCGATGAAAAATGGAGAACAACAAGGTACCATGGCTAATGAGGAAGCCACAATGGCAAGTGAGTTGTTGGTGTGCCTAGGTGAATGACATGGTGAAGACCAACAAGAGATGGAAGCAAGTGAGGAAGAACCTGATTGTGGAGTCATTGGAGAGGCTAAGGAGGTAGCCATTAATGCCATCGAAGAATTGGAATGCCAAGAGATAAGACATGGGATCCAAGGTGCAGTTGTCTCAATGGGAAGAGAGACTAAGTCTGAAAATAATAGTGTTGCAGATAGCAACAATGGTCTCAAGGCATGGGACTAAAGATAGAATGTAGATTAGTGATCAGCTAGTGGTCTACATTTCGCCCATGGGAGGCAAACCTAGAGTTGAGATGAACGAGCACATTATGGAGCAGCATCAAGCAAGGATGCCATGGATGTGATGTCCCCGAATTAGCAGGTTTTGGGAACCTGAATATGGTCAACTCATCAGCGCGACCCTTGTGAGTTGACAATATGTTTTGAGGCTCTCGGCGTTCAGATTCTATTTCTGGACTTACTATTTATAATAAGTCAGTTGGAGGCCAGTTACTATTTCTGGCAATGCAGTTGAAGACCAGGTTTATCAACTATTTTTACAGTGGATGCAGGAATCGTCATCAGAGGCATAATTAATATTAATTAATGACAATATGTTATTAATTAATAAATTGACTATAGTATTATAATAATAATAACTTATTATTATAATGCTTTTAGAAGTTGACGTTTTGAAGACTGGTTAACTGGAAATGGTTTTTAGAAACTCTTGCATTCAAGGAGTTATATATTCGGGCTCATTTGTGAAGTTCAGCATCGATTATATTTTAATAAAAACTTGGTCTCGAGAATTGTTCTCTTTTTCTGAGCCCTTGCTGATTTAAAAGGGTCAAATTGGTTGCAGAAGACTGATTCTTCTCGGCTAATCTCAAATTGGTCGCTATTGTATGATCAATCTATCTCCTCGTGCTGTTGTATATGAACCGGAGAGAATTCTGAATTCTATGTCGGATTCAGTTTGAACTGAGGCCCGCTCAAGGGGTCTAACTTTGAGATTCATCAAAATTCACTGAGGTTAGAAATCTGTTTATGCTGGCTGCAGTGGGAATCATCTGCTAATGCTGAAACCATTGGGTTTGTGGTTCACGCCTTAGCACACATTCGGAGGTCATCACATAAGAAACGCGGGCTGGGTATACATCGCAGGATTGACTGGAATCGCGTGGACCAGTCGTGAGCTGCTAGGCCGTGGCATAGTGGTTGTGCCATCCAGCGCAGGTAGTGGCTAGTTGCGTGGAGAAATAGGCTGCACGGGTTACAGCAGAACTCACGGAAATCATGCCAAGTATCAACAAACTACCGCCATCCACATAAGACTGCTGACTTCTTCTTACGGGTCTTGTGAGGGATTGATCACTCATGTTCGACTAATCAATATATTACATTCCAGGTTCCATTCTTCTCATTTCTCAGTTAGATAGTTAAATTGTATGAAATTTTCCAATTTTCCATCCAATAAGTAATAATGTTGGGAACTAGCGAATCAGAAAATTAAGAAGTATAATTACTGTTATCAAATAAAGTATTTTATTTCGGCAAGATTTCTTGTTTGTGCTTTCAAGTATTTCCACACTTTTGGAGAGCTGAGTCAGGCTCATTACAATGGATCATCAATGATGATCTTTTCAAACCAAGAGTATAGATAAAGTTGTTTTGTTTCCTGACATTGTTTGTTTGCAAGTTTCTAAGAGGACTTGGAAAATCTCTAAAGTTGGGGAGTAAGGTGCAGGGGCACCATGGGAGGAAAGCACACTTTGGGGTCATTTGATGATCCAAGAGGAAATGAAGTTGATTAAGACCTGTAAGGTCCCTTAATGATGTAATTGTGGCCATTAGTATCATTTTGATGTAATTAAGTCCAATTTGTAATGAACAATGCAATAAAAATGTAATATGTCCTAGAAGTACCTGTAAAGGACTTAGGACCAAATTGTATGTAAGGGTGGAAAATAGTTCCAAACGGGATCTAAGTTGATTACATGGTGTTAATTAGGTCCTATAATTAATGAGGAATTAACTCTATGAAGTTTGAATACGTTTTAAGCAATTAAAATACCAAAAACACAAGTTAAGAATTCAAATTTATGAATATTGACGGCTAGTTGTGTTTTGGTGAGAAAATGAGTTTAGGAGTTTAAAACATGTAATCACTTTCAACCACTTGGAATCAGTTATCAAAGTTGGAAACTTGTCTATAAACGCTGATGAATTATTGGGAAAGCATATGTAGGGACTTGAGAAGGATTTGTACGGACAACATTATGAAAATGTAATAAGATTCATAAGTTTCTTGCATACTTTGATATCTTATAGTATTTCTTTCATGTTTTCATCATTGCAATGCATTATAGGATGTATTTAAATTTGTTTTGATAAATTTTAAAAATATTTCATTTTGCAGTACTCTTTCATATAGTCAAAGTGTTGTAGATAGCCATTTTCACATTGTTTTTTCTTAACCAAAATGATGTAACCATCCCCTTTCTCTTCTAACTGTGTCTGGGGGATGGTTTATTGACTTGTAATATATGTAATTATGCATACTAATGCAGGAATAATACAGAGAATGCAGATGTTCATCAATTTGGGCAATTTGGAGTGCTTGGGTGCATGAAAATGCATGGAAATTGATGCCACAAGTGTAACAGTGGATCTGGATTAAGGAGGGCATGTTTTTGTGTGAAACAAAAAAAGTACAAGTCGAATAAGTGTTGAATCCTGAAGGAGGGGTTCTGGAACCAAGTTTTGAGTCCTTTTTGAGAAGGCCCTAGTTTTTGGAGCAATTTGGTGAGGGTATGTTGGAAACCCCATAGGACAACTTGATATTGAAAAAGTAATGTGATATTCCTTGGTTGTGGGCAATTATAAGACTCTGTAGTAATTGGCATAATGGGGCAGCAGATAGAAATGGTGCTTCCTTTGTAAATTCATGCAGTTAGCCCTTTTGGGAAACCGGGGACAGTGACATTTTGGGACAGTTGGTCCAAAGTAACAATGTCTGAGTTTTGTATATGTTGTTTAAGGGGATAATGGTTATCTAGAACCCTATTTTTTTCTAAAATTAGTTTGGGAAAATATGGAGTTGATTGACAGATTAGGTTGTTGTTGGGCTACAAGAGCCTAGGCCTAATAGGAGTGATTTCAAGATGAGAGTGTTGGGTGGGGTTGGTGACCAAATTACCTTTCGAAACCATTTGTATTAGAACTAAAGAAGTACTTGGAACCATTGTAGAAGAAGAAGAGAGAAGAAGAAGAAGAAGAGATGAAGAGTAGAAGAAGAAGAGAGAAGAAGCAAGAAGACAAGAAGAGGAAAGGTTAAGAAGCCTAGAAGAGGCATTGGAAAAGAATCAGAGAAATTTGGAGTGGATTGCATCACTCCTTGAACAAGTAGAAGATGAAGATGTTAAAGAGAAGCAAATAGCACATGCAGAAGAGGATGAACCTAATGGCAAAGAGGTTCTAAAAGTGGAATCAAAGGTACAAGTTGAGGATGCTGATGGATGCAACAGTGGATCAAGTCATGAAGGGCTTGAATGTGATGGACTGCTTCACATGGGGACAATACTATGTCCTTTGGTGGTGATGAAAGATGGGAAATAACAAGGTACCATGGCTAAGGAGGAAGCCACAATGGCAAGTGAGTTGTTGGTGTGCCTAGGTGAATGGCATGGTGAAGACCAACAAGAGATGGCAGCAGGTGAGGAAGAACCTGATTGTGGAGTCATTGGAGAGGCTAAGGAAGTAGCCATTAATGCCGAGGAAGACTTGGAATGCCAAGAGATAAGGCATGGGATCCGAGGTGCAGTGGTCTCAATGGGAAGAGAGACCAAGTGAAATTTGTAATTGTGGCCATTAGTGCCATTTTGATGTAATTAAGTCAAATTTGTAATGAACAATGCAATAAAAAGTAATATGTCCTAGAAGTCCTAGTAAAGGACTTAGGACCAAATTGTATGTAAGGGTGGATAATAGTCCCAAAAGGGATCTAAGTTGATTAGATGTGGTTAATTGGGTCCTATAGGTAATTAGGAATTGACGCTATGAAGTTTGAATAAGTTTTAAGCAATTAAAATACCAAAAACACAAGTTAATAATTCAAATTTTTGAATATTAACGGCTACTTGTGTTTTGGTGGGAAAATGAGTTTAGGAGTTTAAAACATGTTGTAATCACTTCTAAGAATGATTGGGAAAGCATATGTACGGACTTGAGAAGCATTTGTATGGACAACATTTTGAAAATGCAATAAGATTCATAAGTTTCTTGCATACTTTGATCTCTTAATGTATTTATTTAATGTTTTGATCATTGCAATGCATTATAGGATGTATTTAAATTTGTTTGATCCATCTTAAAAAGATTTCATTCTGAAGTTTCCTTTCATATAGTAAAAGTGCTGTAGATAGCCATTTTCACATTGTTTTTCTTAAGCAAAATGATGTAACCATCCCCTTTCTTTTGTAACTGTGACTTGGGGATGGATTGTTGACTTTTAATATATGTTATTATGCATACTAAAGAAGGAATAAGAAAGAGAATGCAGATGTTCAATAATTTGGGCAAGTTGGAGTGCTTCGGTGCATGAAAATGCATGGAAATTGATGCCACAAATGTAGCAGTAGAGGATCTAGCTTAAGGAGGGCATGTTTTTGTGTGAAACAGCAAAAGTACATGTCAAATAAGGGGTGAATCCTGACGGAGGAGTTCTGGAAGCGAGTTTTATGTCCTATTTGAGAAGGCCCAAATTTTTGGAGCAGTTTGGTGAGGGTATGTTAGAAACCCCATAGGGCAACTTGATATTGACAAAGTAATCTGATATTCCTTGGTTATGGACCACTATAAGACCTTGTACCAAGAAGAATATTGGGGCAACAGATAGAAATTGTAATTCCTTTGTAAATCCATGCAATTAGCCCTTTTGGGAAATTGGGGACAGTCATGTTTTGGGACAGTTGGTCCAAAGTAACAATATCTGAGTTTTTGATATGTTGTGTAAGCGAATAATTGGTATCTAGCAACCTATTTTTTTTCTTGAAGTTGTTTGGGAAAATATAGAGTTAAGTGGCAGATAAGGTCGGTGTTGGGCTACAAGAACCTAGGCCTAATAGGAGTGCTTTCAAGATGAGAGTGTTGGGTGGGGTTGCTGACCAAATAAAGTTTCGAAACCATTTGTATTAGACCTAAAGAAGTACTTGGAACCATTGTGGGCATTGGGTAAATCCTTGGTTGGGTTTTGGGACCCTTGGAGGCTTTGGTTTACTTGGTCTTTGGGAGAGTTTGGGAATCTTGTATTTCCCTTATAAGTTTATGCTTTCTTTGCAACCTTGATCAAATCAATAACCACCCTACAACTCTGCATCAATTGGTGTAACAGACTAGGAGCATCCTAGGTGAGAAGTTGGGAAGTATCATTTAGGGTTTGGAAGATTTAGAGTCGTTTGTTGATGCTTGGAGTTGAACCATCCTCTAAGAGTGTTCCAAAGTGGTGAACCTACATCAGAGGAATCCTAGATTGGTATGAAGAGATGACAATGACAAGGAGCGAAAGAGAATTGGCCAAGTTGTTGATGGAATACTTGGATAATGAGAGAAGAATACATGAAGAGTAGAAGAAGAAGACAAAAAAAGCAAGAAGACAAGAAGAGGAAAGGTTAAGAAGCCTAGAAGAGGCATTGGAAAAAAATTAGAGAAAGTTGGAGTGGATTGCATCACTCCTTGAACAAGCAGAAGATGAAGATGTTAAAGACTAGAAAATAGCACATCAAGAAGAGGATGAACCTAGGTACCATGGATTAGGAGGAAGCCACAATGGCAAGTGAGTTATTGGTGTGCCTAGGTGAATGGCATGGTGAAGCCCAATAAGAGAATGCAGCAGGTGAGGAAGAACCTGATTGTGGAGTTATTGGAGAGGCTAAGGAAGTAGCCATTAATGTTGAGGAAGATTTGGAATGCCAAGAGATAAGGCATGGGATCCGAGGTGCAGTGGTCTCAATGGGAAGAGAGACTAAGTCTGAAAATAATAGAGTGTTGCAGATAGCAACAATGGTCTCAAGGCATGGGACTAAAGATAGAATGCAGATTGGTGATCAGCTAGTGGTCTACATTTTGCCCATGGGAGGCAAACCTAGAGTCCAGATGAACGAGCACATTATGGAGCAGCATCAAGCAAGGATGCCATGGATCATCAATGATGAACTTTTCAAACCAAGAGTAAAGATAAAGTTGTTTTGTTTTCTGACATTGTTTGTTTGCAGGTTTCCAAGAGGACTTGGAAAATCTTTAAAGTTTGGGAGTATGGTGCAGTGGCACCATGGCAGGAAAGCACACTTTGGGGTCATTTGATGATCCAAGGGGAAATGAAGTTGATTAATACCTATAAGGTCCCTTAATGATGTAATTGTGGCCATTAGTGTCATTTTGATGTAATTAAGTCAAATTTGTAATGAACAATGCAATAAAAATGTAATATGTCCTAGAAGTCCTGGTAAAGGACTTAGGACCAAATTGTATGTAAGGGTGGCCAATAGTGCCAAATGGGATATAAGTTGATTAGATGGGGTTAATTGGGTCCTAGAAGTAATTAGGAATTGAATCTATGAAGTTTGACTAAGTTTTAAGCAATTAAAATACCAAAAACACAAGTTAATAATTTAAATTTTTGAATATTAACGGCTAGTTGTGTTTTGGTGGGAAAATGAGTTTAGGAGTTTAAAACATGTTTTAATCACTTCCAAGAATGATTGGGAAAGCATATGTACGGACTTTAGAAGCATTTGAACAGACAACATTCTGAAAATGCAATAAGATTCATAAGTTTCTTGCATACTTTGATCTCTTATTGTATTTCTTTCATGTTTTGATCATTGCAATGCATTATAGGATGTATTTAAATTTGTTTGATCCATCTTAAAAAGATTTTATTCTGAAGTTTTCTTTCATATAGTAAAAGTGTTGTAGATAGCCATTTTCACATTGTTTTTCTTAAGCAAAATGATGTAACCATCCCCTTTCTTTTCTAAGTGTGACTTGGGGATGGATTTTTGACTTTTAATATATGTAATTATACATACTAATGCGGGAATAAGACAGAGAATGCAGATGTTCATCAATTTGGGCAAGTTGCAATGCTTGGGTGCATGAAAATGCATGGAAATTGATGCCACAAGTGTAGCAGCAGGGGATCCGGCTTAAGGAGGGCATGTTTTTGTGTGAAACAAAAAAAGTACATGTCGAATAAGTGTTGAATGCTGAAGGAGGGGTTCTGGAACCGAGTTTTGAGTCCTGTTTGAGAATGCCCTAGTTTTTGGAGCAATTTGGAGGGTATGTTAGAAACCCCACAGGGCAACTTGATATTGACAAAGTAATCTGATATTCCTTGGTTGTGGACCATTATAAGACTTGTACCAAGTGGCATAATGGGACAGAAGATAGAAATGGTAATTCTTTTGTAAATTCATGCAATTAACCCTTTTGGGAAACCCAGGACAGTGACGTTTTGGGGCAGGTGGTCCAAAGTAACATTATCTGATTTTTGGATATGTTGTGTAAGGGTATAATGGGTATCTAGAAACCTATTATTTTCTGGAAGTTGTTTGGGAAAATATGGAGTTGAGTGACAAATTAGGTTGTTGTTGGGCTACAAGAGCCTAGGCCTAATAGGAGTGATTTCAAGATGAGAGTGTTGGGTGGGGTTGCTGACAAAATAAAGTTTTGAATCCATTTGTATTAGGCCTAAAGAAGTACTTGGAACCATTGTGGGCATTGGGTAAAGCCTTGGTTGGGTTTTGGGACCCTTGGAGCCTTTGGTGTATTTGGTCTTTAGGAGAGTTTGCGAACCTTGTATTTCCCTTATAAGTTTATGCTTTCTTTGCAACCTTGATCAAATCAATAACCACCCTACCACTCTACATTAATTGGTATCAGAGCCTAGGAGCATCCTAGGTTTGAATTTGGGAAGTATCTTTTAGGGTTTGGAAGATTTAGAGTCCTTTGTTGATGCTTGGAGTTGAACTATCCTCTAAGAGTGTTCCAAAGTGGTGAACCTACATCAGAAGAATCCTAGATTGGTGTGAAGAGATGGAAATGACAAGGAGCGATAGAGAATTGGCCAAGTTGTTGATGGAATACTTGGATGATGAGAGAAGAAGAGATGAAGAGAAGAAGAAGAGAGAAGAAGCAAGAAGACAAGAAGAGGAAAGGTTAAGAAGCCTAGAAGAGGCATTGGAAAAGAATTAGAGAAAGTTGGAGTAGATTGCAACACTCCTTGAACAAGCAGAAGATGAAGATGTTAAAGAGCAACAAATAGCACATGAAGAAGAGGATGAACCTAATGGCAAAGAGGTTCTAAAAGTGGAATCAAAGGTACAAGTTGAGGATGCTGATGGATGCAGCAGTGGATCAAGTCATGAAGGGCTTGAATGTGATGGACTACTTCACGTGGGGACAGTACTATGTCCTTTGGCGGTGATGAAAGTTGGAAAACAACAAGGTACCATGGCTAAGGAGGAAGCCACAATGGCAAGTGAGTTGTTGGTGTGCCAAGGTGAATGGCATGGTGAAGACCAACAAGAGATGGCAGCAGGTGAGGAAGAACCTGATTGTGGAGTCATTGGAGAGGCTAAGGAAGTAGCCATTAATGTCAAGGAAGACTTGGAATGCGAAGAGATAAGGCATGGGATCCAAGGTGCAGTGGTCTCAATGGGAAGAGAGACTAAGTCTGAAAATAATAGAGCGTTGCAGATAGCAACAATGGTCTCGAGGCATGGGAGTAAAGATAGAAAGTAGATTTGTGATCAGCTAGTGGTCTACATTTTTCCCATGGGAGGCAAACCTAGAGTTTAGATGAACGAGCACATTATGGAGCAGCATCAAGCAAGGATATTAGACTAATGATACTATATTTAACAATAAAAGATTCATTTAAAATGTAAATTCCAACTTGTACCAAGGACATTACCAGGTCATACTTCCTACCCAATTAGGCTTGCCTACTAGTAGCCCTCCTACAGGACATTTCTCAGCATAACTTTTCATAGAGAGGTCATAATCCAAAACTAAGAGCATTTTGGATTACCCTTTTCACCCTTTGTCAATTTATCTCATTTATAGATAGGGTTGTTTTGGACCAAATGACTCAATAATTGACTGGTAACCTAGAACTAGGCCTGATTAGGCCACTTTCGTCAAGCAACTATTGGGTTTTTTCACACCAAACTTCCAAACTCTTTTCCTGAGTCTTGGATGTCCAATGGGGCCTAAATAATCCATTTTCAACAATTTCTAGGCTCACCTAATCACCAATCTTAAAAAACCTCCTTCTACCTAGTCTTTATAGCCTAATATATAAGGAACATTAGGCTAGGGTTTCCTCCAATTTTCTCCAAACACCATGTCTGCTCTTGTAATCTTCAAAATTTTTAAATGCGCCCTAATAAATCCATTCCACTGAGTTATATATGTTTATAACAGTGGAATGGGCCTCAAAACATGATTTCTTTCACCAAACCCTTGAAACTTGATTTTCAGGACCGTTCTCGGTAATTTGCCTCTAGAATGCACAAAACTCAATGAAAAGAGATGAGACCAATGCCAAATGAAATCTAATTCAAAACTGCATCCACTACAATTAGTCTCAGATCACATGGATGTCATACTGTTCCATATAATTCTCTGCAACAGTGATGAATCAGGAAAAACGCAAGAACAATGATGGTTTTATTGCTTGAACATCACAAAAATACATCTAACCGACCCTTGGTCAATGAAGATGGCCAATTTACATGGTTTGGGAATTTTCCCAACGGTTACCAACCAAAATTCAAGGTTCCACAAACTAAAAACCATCTTTGTTCATTATGAAAACTTTTGCAAGAAAAGTTGCTTGACAACTTTTTTGCAACTTCAACAACTTTTACAAAAACTTGCATACTTGACCCCATATGACTTAGAATCATTACAAATAGTCTAAATAGACTTTATTACAACCAAAACATGACTCAACATATGAAAAATGCATAATTGATCCATAGGTACAAATTTGAACTAGGTTCCCCTGCACCATTATGTATCGTAGGTTATATGGATAGGGTGAAGAAAAGAAAGATGACCTTAAAGACAAAGATGGTGAACTAACAAATTATATAACGTACCTTGTAGAACCTATAGATCAAAGTAACGAGAATCGGAATCGTCTCAGAATCGGCAAGGCCGAATCGAATCTCGAATCGCCCATGAATCGGCAAATTTAAAAAACCCTTAAAATTTAGAGATTTTTACAATTTAAAACTTATTTCATGCACCCTTTATTGAATATAACTTAAACACACTATAACATCATCAAATAGAA
>MU228452.1:2999964-3018360 GCA_018584345.1 Thuja plicata
GCCTAATAAGACTCGAAGGTTAATTTTTCCCCACTTTTATCGGCGCAGTTTCCACCCCAAATTATTAAATGGGGGTTTGGGGGCGAAGCCCCCAAGACGGGGTCAAGGGGCAGCGCCGATAAAAGATGAAAGACACAAAAAAAAAGATTAAAAAAACAAGTATTTTTAAATTTTTTTTGACTTTACAGCCGATTCATGCCGGTTCATACATGGCGATTCAAGCAATTTTTGGATGAATCGCCTGAATCGGCGATTCATGCCAAAAAACCGCCGATCTGATTCACCGGCTCCAAAAAAATCGGGAGCGGTGAATCGAATCGCGATTCACGTGATTCAGAGGCGATTCTCGTTACTCTGCTATAGATACATATGCACCTACTCCTACACCCTTAGTAGCATTTGACAAAGTACTAAAAGGAAGAGGAGAATTGAGGAGAGTAGTTTACGCCCTTGGGCCCTGAAGTGACAAATTATATTCCCAAGGAAAGAAACTAATCAAAAGGGCCATCAAGTGTTTATCATAAAATCAGCGATGAAATACGTAGTGCAGTAGAACTTGAAGAAAACATACATGATGAGTTCATTTCCTTGGATGATAATTGGCTTTGGCTCAAAAGAATGTTTGAAATTCAATTATCTGCTTTGGCAATGAAAGGAGTCATCCCACATGGAAACTCAGAGATAGTATTGAAATGGTTGAATGTCAAAAAATAGAGAATCAAAATCTTGCAATAATGCAAGATAAAATTTTGGAATAGAAAAAAAACAAGAGAACAAATCATTGTTGAATTCAGATTTTCACTGAATCCATCCCTGCAAATTCTAAGAAAGTCTTGATAAGATCAGCCCACAAGGCAGCATTGTTAAGGAATTTGCAGATTTGTTAAAGAATTAGATAGAAGAAATCATAAATGGTTTTGATAATAAACAAAAACATAATATGTTTGAGAAATGCTTGGAAGAGACAAAAGTCCCAAAGTAGATTGCAAAAACTCGTTTTTCAAAAAAGAATCATTTCCCATATTCTTACAATTTTACGCTCTTTTGAGAAATTAATGAAAATCTTACCATGTATCATAAATCTATCATATGTTTTAACTGATGTAGTCTATTAAATTCGATACTAATATGTCATGTACTCTAATTATCAAATCTTCTTGCTTGACACCAAACTTTCATATGAATAATAGTTGTGACTGTCATCTCTTTAATAGTAAATTAAAACTGACAAATCAAAACATATTTGTAAGGAGTTTACAGCATATGCTTAGCATGTGTACATGTCCTTAACAAATAGGATCTACTATATTGTATCTCTAAAGGTCAATTTCTTGTATCAAGGCCTATGGCGTACCAAATGACATCCATCTCAAGTATAATATGTGTAAATCATAAAATGTATAACACTTCTTCCTAAATATTTTGAGTTATATGAACTTTTACAAGGAGAGACATAAAAACAATCTTTTTCTCCTATTTCAAGGCCGATATCTAGTACCATACATATGGAAAAAAAGTTCAAATACATAATGATTAAACTAGTTATTGAATATTAGGACCAGAAAAATAAAGCAAAGGGGATATAAACTCATATTTTGAAAAGAACAGGTCAATTAAGGCTTTAAATGTGTGTCATGCTCCTAATCCTCATATTAATAGATGTTAAGATAGAGTTAATGCAAAGAGATATCTATGATTTTTTGTAAACATTGGGTGAACCCAATCGTTCCTTTACTTTTAAAAGAGATGCAAAAAGAGGATAAGAAAAATCAAAATAATGAACCTTGCCAATTTTTAACTCTAGATTATGTTGTTCCAAGTTTAGTTCAAAATTTCAAATTAAAGTAATATATGCATTGCACAACAGAAGCTAAATGATATGTAGTGTCCTCTTTATGGTCCTTTAGGGTTTTGGAATCATTTCTTTAAATTCAACTGCAAGAGGCTCCTTTCTATTAAACTTATATTCAAAACGAAATGGGAGAGTAGAAAATGTAATGTCAATTATCCTTATTATTAGATTGTTCAATATCTTGCACCATTTGGGAGATATTAAAGTTTTTGTCATGATAAATTTCTCCAATGAAAGTTTCAAACTCAATTGAGGACATTAGAAGCCCCAAATATATTTGAACGTCAGAAAAACACATCTTTAAGATTTGTTTGCATTGTTAATCTCTTCGCGAGCTTTCAAATGACAGGTCATAATATCAAATCAGATGCCTGAGTCAAAAGTTGTGCCAACAAAACTCAAGTTCCGACAATAAGTCAACTTGGGCAAGAAAATGAACCGCTAGACTATCGGGTGCCAAAAGAAAAAAAGTTACACTTTCTAGAACAATTTAAGTTGGTTATTGGTGTTAAATGACAAGGTTAACTAAGACAAGGACATCTTTCTTTCTACAGATTGTGGCTCCAGACTGTAGGGTTTTATTAGAGAATTGATTTTATTATTAATGATATTAGCTCATTTGGTTGCAGCATGTACATTTTCTAAATGTTGTAGTTCTCATGATGTAGAGGAAGGACCTACTTGGTCTAATCAAATCAAATGGCAAAGGGGCTTCTTCAACTTGAACATAGTTTGATTCATGCGCTCTCCTCTAAACCCTTGTCCTTGGATCATCCTTAGAACATTTGAACATTGTTATACTTGACTTTTCCCATGTCATGGATAGACCTCATGTTCTACAAAAAGGATCATGAACAACTTATTCATGGAGGGTTCAACAATGCACAATACTTGGGGTTTGCACCTTCTTGATTTGTAGAAACTAGGAATGAAAACCTTTGGAAACTAAACCAACCTATAAAAAATTGCTTCCAAACCTCTACCACTACCTTGGAGGCCCTTACTCATAAAAAATGTGACTTCATAGGGCATTTAATGACTGCACACAACAAAGACTTCAAACATGAATGGTTATTGACTCGGGTGTTCATTGCCATGCACATTCCTTGACGACAGTCATGGTATATTGCCATATGGTTGCCAAAATTGATCATCAACACATTGACCAGGTCTATAGGATCTTCTAAGACCCTTTCTCAACAAAGAACATGAACATTCAACACTTTTAGACTTGTATTTATTCAATGTTCAATTTCTGCACTATCACTGTCATGTTTGTATTCATAGGACAGTCCTTGCAAATTTGTTTCAAACACCACAACAATGTCAAAAACACATTGGGACATGTCTATGGGGACTTCTACACACTCCCAACACCTTCGCAAATCACAAATATCCAACACCATGCCTTCTTACATCCAAACTTGCCATACAAATGTGTAGACAGTCTGATCTATCAGGAAAATCAGACTTACAATCAATTGGAAATACATGCAAACCTCCATTTCAGCACCTACAAATTTGAGATATGGTAGAATACATGTAGAAAGACCTTTCCACCCATTTTGGTGATTTTTGATGGTTATACATTTATTTCCACTTGCTGGTTACCCTAGGTAGGGTTTTGACCATTTTCACAAAAAATACAGTATCTTACAAAATACCCAATGAAAATTGATGAGACCAGAAGAAAATGAAAGCAGATTAACATGCCAACCAGTCCCAATTGTTTTCAGATCATAATATTGAACGTACAGTCTGTAGAAGGAAAAAGAATAGTAAATAACATGAGAAATACAAGTTGGAAGGTTGTATTTATACATTTTTCATCATATCAACTACTTCAACCGTCCACCTAACCATTTTGTTAACAAAAACACCCACTTGACAAGTTTTTGAGCAACCTGACAACATTTATTTGCAACTTTTACAATATTTGACCAATTGACTTAAAACTTTCCAAAATGGATCAATATGGTCCCAAATGTTCATAAATGACCTTGATAGGCTGAAAAACCCCCTAAACAATCTAAAAAAACAAAAATGACAAAATGCACCCTATGATGCCTCTGATGCTCCTAATGCCCCTCCATCATACACCCAAGGGGAAGAAAAGAACTCAAGTTCCACTTGAGTGAAGATCAGGTACTGTCCTTATCTTTTACCTCATGTTCTGCAAAAAGGATCATGAACAACTTCTTCTTGGAGGGTTCAACAATGCACAATACTTGGGGTTTGCAGCTTCTTGATTTGTGGAAACTAGGAATGACAACCTTTGGAAACTAGACCAACCTATAAAAAATTGGTTCCAAACCTCTACCCACTACCTTGGAGGCCCTTACTCATAAAAAATGTGACTTCATAGAGCATTAATGACTGCACACAACAAAGACTTTAAACATGAATGGTTATTGACTTTCGGTGTTCATTGCCATGCACATTCCTTTACGACAGTCATGGTATATTGCCATGTGGTTGCCAAAATTGATCATCAACGCATTGACCAGGACTATAGGACCTTCTAAGATCCTTTCCCAACAAAGAACATGAAGATTCAACACTTTTAGACTTGGATTTATTCAATGTTCAATTTCTGCACTATCACTGTCATGTTTGTATTCATAGGACAGTCCTTGCAAATTTGTTTTAAACACCACAACAATGTCAAAAACACATTGGAACATGTCTATGGGGCCTTCTACACGCTCCCAACACCTTCCCAAATCACAAATATCCAACACCATGCCTTCTTACATCCAAACTTGCCATACAAATGTGCAGACAGTCTGATCAATCAGGAAAATCAGACTTACAATCAATTGGAAATATAGGTAAACCTCCATTTCAACACCAACAAATTTGAGATATGGTAGAATACATGTAGACAGACCTTTCCACCCATTTTGGTGATTTTTGACGGTTATACATTTATTTCCGCTTGCTGGTTACCCTAGGTAGGGTTTTGACCATTTTCACAAAAAATACAGTAGCTTACAAAATACCCAATGAAAATTGATGAGACCAGAAGAAAATGAAAGTAGATTCACATGCCAACCAATCCAAATTGTTTTCAGATCATAATATGGAACGTACAGTCTGTACAAAGCAAAAGAACAGTAAAAAATGTGAGAAATACATTGAAAATGAGGGTTTCATTCATCAAATTCATCACCAATCAGTTCCCCAACCCAAAATCGAGTTGCAAGGTTGTATTTATAAATTTTTCATCATATCAACTACTTCAACCGTCCATCTAACCATTTTGTTAACAAAAACACCCACTTGACAAGTTTTTGAGCAACATGACAAGATTTATTTGCAACTTTTACAATATTTGACCAGTTGACTTAAAACTTTCCAAAATGGATCAATATGGTCCCAAATGTTCTGAAATGACCTTGTTAGACTGAAAAACCCCCTAAACAATCTAAAAAACCAAAAATGACAAAATGCACCCTATGATGCCTCCGATGCCCATGATGCCCCTCCATCATACACACAAGGGGAAGCAAAGAACTCAAGTTCCACTTGAGTGAAGATTAGGTACTGTCCTTCTCTTTTACCTTTCTCCCGTGTATTGTTTTGTCCTTTATGTGACCAACTATCCTCTTTATCTGTTCCAATGATGTTGTCATCCCTTCATCTTTTGTAAGTTCATCCTCTTTCACTATGGTTGCTTCATATGGGACTGTCTTCATGTGTAAAGTTGTGATAATAATTGTTGTGTCATTATCCCCATTTGTTTCTTGCATGCCCTGATACCTAATGTACTGTACTTCTCCTCTTTCTCTTTGACCTTCACCTCCATTAGGTAAGGCAAGTGATTTCATACCATACTTAAGACCTTTTCTTGCTGCTACAAACTGCATATCAGACTTTTTCTTCATTTTATAAGGTCTAATGACCTCATGGAAATCTTGAATGGAATTAAGTATTCCCTTACTCAAACGAATTTCTCCTATCTTGCCTTCATACTCAATGGTTTCAACTCTATAGGAATTACACAAATGCATACCATAACTTTGTTTTTCTGCCTTTTTAAAACCTACTTCATCCATCCTCTTCATGTCATGAGATTGTATCAAGTCATGCTTTCTTTCATTGTTCTTGTCAAGTGAACATCCCTGGATTTTATTTGCTCTACATTTTGTTCCAAAAGAACTCCTTACCCTTTACCATCACAATTGATCCCCCTTGTTCTTTGTCTTCATTCTTTAAGGGTATGAGAGCGTAGAAGACCATCTTTCTCTATCAAAGTATTCTTCCTACCATCATACTTGGCATTTGTATCATATTGCCACAGACTACCAAGAAGCGTATGACATACATCTATTGGAATTATATCACACAAGACCTTATCCTTGTATCCATCTATTTGAAACTCAATCCAACACTGCTCATTTACCAACACTTGTTGTCCTTTGTTTAGCCATGAAACCTTATAGGATGTAGTATTTGGAAACCTCTTTAAATTTAACTTTTCAACCATTTCAACAGCTAAATTATCCATACTACTTGAATCAATAACAACGTAGCAGCACTTACCTTGAAATTTGCATGTTGTTCTGAATAGAGACTTCCTGTGGGGTGGCTCCTTCTCCATAGGCACTTTGATTAAAGTTCTCCTCATCAACAAAGACTCTCCAGCTTCTGGTTTTGTCATTTGTGGTGAAGAATTCACACATTCAGCATCATCACCTTGTGCAATCAGGTTCCTTCTTTCACTCCTAAAAGATTTAGATGATTGTTCTTCTGGGCATTTCCATTCTTAATGACCTGCAAATTTATTACATTTGTAACACTTTCCAGTGAAGCCACTTGTTCCTCCACTACTCCCAAATCTACCCCTAAAATTGGATCTTCTTTCTCCAAAACCTCCTCTTGAATTTGCTTCAGGTTCTTCTTAGGTACTTGATTCATCTTGACTTCTTTGCGACTGCCTCCTGTCAATAAAGGTTTCTCTTCCTCTGAATGTCCTTCCTCTATCTATTGTTTCTCTCTCTTGATTCCTTCACAACTTTTTTCCAGCCTTCATTGCCAACTGATAGCATTCTTCCACTATTCTTGGACTTGCGAGACTTAGTTCATCTTCTAGGATATACTTTAGCCCATTCAAATAGCTTGCAACTTTGTCAACATCTCCTTCCATGTGGCTTGATCTAATACTCAATTTGTAAAACGCTTTTGTATAGGTCTTTACATCCATGTCTTTTTGCTTCTAATTTTGTAGTTGCCTATACAATTGAATGGCATAGTCACTAGGTAGAAGTTTAGCCTTCAATTTTGCCAACATCCTATCCCAAGAGGTGATTTTTTCTTCCCCCTTATTCCTCCTTTCATCTTGCACATAATACCACCATAGGGATGCCTTTCCTTTTAGTTTTGTTCTTGCCTATTTCAGTTGTTGGCCCTTAGGTATCTCCTCAATCTTAAAATACTTGTCTAATTGTCCTATACAAACAAGGGGTTCTTCTCAACTGAGACTTCTTGAATATATAGGATTCTCTATCTTCACCTTGGAGCCATCACTCCTAAGTACCTTTAGCAAACTCTCCATCCTCATCTCTCTAATATCTCTTTCTTCTTAATGTTCTTGTGGTGTACTTTCTTCACCCACTTCTTCTTGGTCACTCGAATCTCCTGTGACCACTCCTTTGGTTGGTCTCAACTGTTGTGAGTCTAAACCTTGTCCTTGGACAATCTGTAGAAACTTTGGATGTTGTTTACACCTTGTTTTGTGGAAACTAGGAGTGACCATTACCTTAGAGGCCCTTACTCCGCATCAAAAATGTGACTTCATGGGGCATTTAATGACTGCACACAACAAAGACTACAAACATGACTGGTTGAGTGTTCATTGTCATGCACATTCCTTTACGAGAGTCATGGTATATTGCCATGTGGTTTCCAAAATTGATCATCAAGACATTGACCGGGTCTATAGGACCTTCTAAGACCCTTTCCCAACAAAGAACATGAAGAGTCAACACTTTAAGTTTTAGATTTATTCAATCTTTAATTGCTGCACTATCGCTATCATGTATGTATTCATAGGACAGTCCTTGTAAATTTGGTTTCAAACACCACAACAATGTCAAACACACACTAGGACATGTCTATGGGGTCTTCTACACACTCCCGACACCTTCCCCAATCAAAAAATTTCAACTCCATTCCTTCTTACATCCAAACTTGCCATACAAATGTGTAGACAGTCTGATCTATCAGGAAAATCAGACTTACAATCAGTCAAAAACATGAAAAATGCACTGAAAATGAGGGTTTTCTTTCATCAAATTCACAACCAATCAGTTCTCCAACCCCAAACTCGAGTTGGAAGGTTGTATTGATACATTTTCCATCATATCAACTGCTTCAACAATCCATCTAACCATTTTGTTGATAAAAACACCCTTTTGACAATTTTTGCAAAGTTGCTTGACAAGTTTTTGATTTGCAAAGAATGTTTTCCTATTCTCACTAATGTTGGCAAACCAGATATAGGACATTTAAGACTCAAATTTTAAAAAGTTGATATATATTTTATGCTAAGTTGTAATCTCAAGAGAGCTCTTCTCTGACATATGGTGACTCAAATTTATCATTTCATAGAAAAATTTGATATTCTTAAATTTGTACTATTTTGTCGTACCTTCTATGTCAATAAAAGTTTCTTTTTGCCTTCTATATGTTGTTTGTTATGTCAAAATGGATGACCAGTGTATTTTTCTAAGATTTGAATGAGAATCCTCTATTATATGTTTCATGTTTTAGTACTTACAAGAAAAAGACAGTTATTTAGTGTAGGTCGTAGGTTGTGTTGTTGTTCAATCAAACATTAGATGTGGTAAATGATTTGTTTCCCTTCTAAAAATTAGAAAACTAAACCTCCCTAGGAAATAATGATGCATAAGTAGGTGAAATATATCAATTATACAAGACCTAAAGATCCAAATTTTGTTTGAAAGTATTTCATAAAACTTATTCTACCTGAAGGGAGGAGTAATGGCAGCCCTAGCTAGGGTTTTTACAGACTTGGAGGAGCAGCCTTGGGCTACTATTGAGCCATGAGCTTGGTGAATGCAACAGAAGGCAAATGAAATGCTTGAAGGATGGAGGTTCGATTAAGCCTAATGGGATTGATCAGGACAAGTGAAATAGGGATTGTGCTACTAAGTCATGAAGGGACTGACTCTTTAACACACATCTGGTTCCTCTGCAATGTCAAAAGATTTTGCAACCGATGGTGGAGGAAGCAGAAGGAGTATGGAAGGCTTCCTCACGGGTTGGGCAACGATCTTAGGTCAAAATTGCTCCCTTCAGTTATGCAAAATGTAAGTGTCAACCTTCAAAGGATCTTGTGGTTTCAAGTGGCCCCCCTCACGAGGACAATTTCAGGAGCTATTTACCATGATTTAGCTGCAATGGCAGAACTAAAAGATGGTAATCTGTGCAACTCAGGCAAAATCGATGGCTGAGGAGAGAGATGCAACACAAAGAAGATATGGATAAAAATTATATTGTACCTAGTTATCTTGGATGAAGTCACTGGTTGAGAAATGGAGGAGACATAAAAACATACAACCTTGTTCCAATATGTTAAACAAAGACTCACAAGACTTCTAACAACAACCTTAGAAGGCATTCTCTAAATGTTCATTACACCTCATGGCGTTTTTCGTTCAAAACTCATCCTTGCTGCCCCCATTGGAATGTGACACATCGTCCTCCTTGTCTAGAATACTTGGACTGTCCCTTTTGGTTATGAACTTGACAAATGACTTATAACAGGATTCAAAGCTCCTTAACATGCCCTCTTATGAAAAAATCTTGGCAAGTAACATCAAGTGGGGCTGGGTGTATCAAATACCAACTTTTGCTGTCCTGAATTCTGTTATGCGTTGTTTCAGACTAATAGTCACTTCAAAACACGTGCAAACCACGTCCTCAAGCTCTGCAAATTTGGGGACTTTGAAAATATGTTAGCTCACACCTAGCTACCAATTGTTATCATTTTCCACCATACCAATCAAGAGAAATGAATTTTTTTTTCAAACAGGAAACCCTACGCAGGGTTTCAACCTACCATGGAAGGAAAACACACTTTGGGGTCGTTTGATGATCCAAGGGGAAATGAAGTTGATTAAGACCTATAAGATCCCTTAATGATGTAATTGTGGCCATTAGTGCCATTTTGATGTAATTAAGTCAAATTGTAATGAACAATGCAATAAAAATGTAATATGTCCTACAAGTCCTAGTAAAGGACTTAGGACCAAATTTGATGTAAGGTTGGCCAATAGTGCCAAATTTGATCTAAGTTGATTAGATGGGGTTAATTAGGTCCTATAATAAATTAGGAATTGACTCTATGAAGTTTGAATAAGTTTTAGGCAATTAAAATACCAAAAACACAAGTTAATAATTCAATTTTTTGAATATTAACGACTAGTTGTGTTTTGGTGGCAAAATGAGTTTAGGAGTTTAAAACATGTTGTAATCACTTCCAACCACTTGGGATCGGTTGTGGAAGTTGGAAACTTATCTATAAACACAGAGGAATGATTGGGAAAGCATATGTACGGACTTGAGAAGCATTTGTACGGACCACAATCTTAAAATGCAATAAGATTCATAAGTTTCTTGCATATTTTGATCTCTTATTGTATTTCTTTCATGTTTTGATCATTGAAATGCATTATAGGATGTATTTGAAGTTGTTTTGATCCATCTTAGAAGGATTTTATTCTGAATTTTTCTTTCATATAGTCAAAGTGCTATAGATAGCCATTTTCACATTATTTTTCTTAATTAAAATGATGTAATCATCCCCTTTCTGTTGTAACTGTGACTTGGGGATGGATTGTTGACTTGTAACATATCTAATTATGCATACTAATGCAGGAATAAGACAGAGAATGCAGATGTTCATCAATTTGGGCAAGTTGGAGTGCTTGGGTGCATGAAAATGCATGGAAGTTGATTGCACAAGTGTAGCAGCAGGGGATCTGGCTTAAGGAGGGCATGTTTTTGTGTGAAATGAAAAAGTACATGTCAAATAAGTGGTGAATCCTGAAGGAGGGGTTCTGGAACCGAGTTTTGGGTCATTTTTGAGAAGGCCCTAGTTTTTGGAGTAAGTTGGCGAGGGTATGTTAGAAACCCCATACATAGGGCAACTTGATATTGACAAAGTAATCTGATATTCCTTGGTTGTGGACCATTATAAGACTCTGTACGAAGTGGCATAATGGGGCAGCAGATAAAAAGTGGTACTTCCTTCGTAAATCCATGCAATTTGCCCTCTTGGGAAACTGGGGACAATTGGTCCAAAGTAACAATATCAGAGTGTTGGATATGTTGTGTAAGGGGATAATGGGTATCTAGAAACCTATTTTTTATTTGGAAGTTGCTTGGGAAAATATGGAGTTAAGTGGCAGATTAGGTCGTTGTTGGGCTACAAGAGCCTAAGCGTAATAGGAGTGATTTCAAGATGAGAGTGTTGGGTGGGGTTGTTGACAAAATCCTTTTGAAATCATTTGTATTAGACCTAAAGAAGTACTTGGAACCATTGTGGGCATTGGGTAAAGCCTTGGTTGGGTTTTGGGACCCTTGGAGCCTTTGGTGTATTTGGTCTTTAGGAGAGTTTGGGGACCTTGTATTTCCCTTATAAGTTTATGCTTTCTTTGCAACCTTGATAAAATCAATAACCACCCTACCACTCTGCATCAATTGGTATCAGAGCCTAGAAGCATCCTAGGTGAGAAGTTGCGAAGTATCTTTTCGGGTTTGGAAGATTTAGAGTCCTTTGTTGATGCTTGGAGTTGAACCATCCTCTAAGAGTGTTCCAAAGTGGTGAACCTACATCAGAAGAATCCTAGATTGGTGTGAAGAGATGGCAATGACAAGGAGTGAAGGAGAATTCACCAATTTATTGATGGAATACTTGGATGATGAGAGAAGAAGAGAGAAGAAGCAAGAAGACAAGAAGAGGAAAGGTTAAGAAGCCTAGAAGAGGCATTAGAAAAGAATCAGAGAAAGTTGGAGTGAATTGCATCACTGCTTGAACAAACAAAATATGAAGATGTCAAAGAGCAGCAAATAGCACATGAAGAAGAGGATGAACCTAATGGAAAAAAGGTTCTAAAAGCCGAATCAAAGGTACAAGTTGAGGATGTTGATGGATGCAACAGGACATCAAGTAATGAAGGCCTTGAATGTGATGGACTGCTTCACATAGGGACAGTACTATGTCCTTTGGAGGTGATGAAAGATGGAAAACAACAAGGTACCATGGCTAAGGAGGAAGCCACAATGGTAAGTGAGTTGTTGGTGTGCCTAGGTGAATGGCATGGTGAAGACCAACAAGAGATGGCAGCAGGTGAGGAAGAACCTAATTGTGGAGTCGTTGGAGAAACTAAGGAAGTAGCCATAAGGAAGTAGCCATTAATGTCGAGGAAGACTTGGAATGCCCAAGGATAAGGCATAGGATCCGAGGTGCAGTGGTCTGAATGGGAAGAGAAACTAAGTCTGAAAATAATAGTGTTGCAGATATCAACAATGGTCTCAAGGCATGGGACTAAAGATAGAATGTAGATTGGTGATTAGCTAGTGGTCTACATTTCTCCCATGGGAGGCAAACCTAGAGTTCAGATGAATGAGCACATTATGGAGCAGCATCAAGCAAGGAAGCCATGGATCATCAACAATGAGATTTTCAAACCAAGAGTATAGATAAAGTTGTTTTGTTTTCTGACATTGTTTGCTTGCAGGTTTCAAAGAGGACTTGGAAAATCTCTAAAGTTGGAGAGTAAGGTGCAGGGGCACCATGGCAGGAAAGCACACTTTGGGGTCATTTGATGATCCAAGGGGAAATGAAGTTGATTAAGACCTATAAGGTCCCTTAATGATGTAATTGTGGCCATTAGTGCCATTTTGATGTAATTAAGTCAAATTTGTAATGAACAATGCAATAAAAATGTAATGTCATAGAAGTCCTAGTAAAGGACTTAGGACCAAATTGTATGTAAGGGTGGCCAATCGAGCCAAATGGGATCTAAGTTGATTAGATGGTGTTAATTAGGTCCTAGAATTAATTAGGAATTGACTCTCTAAAGTTTGAATAAGTTTCAAGGAGTTAAAATACCAAAAACACAAGTAAACAATTCAAATTTTTGAATATTAACGACTAGTTGTGTTTTGGTGGGAAAATGAGTTTAGGAGTTTAAAACATGTTGTAAGCACTTCCAACCACTTTGAATCGGTTATGAAAGTTGGAAAATTGTCTATAAACGCCCATAATTGATTGGGAAAGCATATGTATGGACTTGAGAAGCATTTGTACGGACAACATTCTGAAAATGCACTAAAATTCATAAGTTTCTTGCATATTTTGATCTCTTATTGTATTTCTTTCATGTTTTGATCATTGCAATGCATTATAGGATGTATATAAATTTGTTTTGATCCATCTTAAAAATATTTCATTTTGAAGAATTCTTTCATATAGTCAAAGTGTTGTAGATAGCCATTTTCACATTGTTTTTCTTAAGCAAAATGATGTAACCATCCCCTTTCTTTTCTAACTGTGACTTGGGGATGGTTTATTGACTTGTAATATATGTAATTATGCATACTAATGCAGGAATAAGACAAAGAATGAAGATGTTCATCAATTTGGACAAGTTGGACTGCTTGGGTGCATGAAAATGCATGGAAATTGATGCCACAAGTGTAGCAGTAGGGGATCTGGCTTAAGGAGGGCATGTTTTTGTGTGAAACAGAAAAAGTACATGTCAAATAAAAGGTGAATCCTGAAGAAGGGGCTCTAGAACCGAATTTTGAGTCATTTTTCAGAAGGCCCTAGTTTTTGGAGTAATTTGGTGAGGGTATGTTAGAAACCCCATAGGGAAACTTGATATTGACAAACTAATTTGATATTCCTTGGTTGTGGACCATTATAAGACTCTGTTCCAAGTGGCATAATGGGGCAATAGGTAGAAATGGTACTTCCTTTTTAAATCCAAGCAATTAGCATTCTTGGGAAACTGTGGAGTCATGTTTTGGGATAGTTGGTCCAAAGTAACAATATCTGAGTTTTGGATATGTTGTGTAAGAGCATAATGGGTATCTAGAAACCTTTTTTTTTTTTGGAAGTTGTTTTGGAAAATATGGAGTTAAGAGGCAGAATAGATCGTTGTTGGGCTACAAGAGCCTAGGTCTAATAGGAGTGATTTAAAGATGAGAGTGTTGGGTGGGGTTGCTGACAAAACAACCTTTTGAAATCATTTGTATTAGACCTAAAGTAGTACTTCGAACCATTGTGGGCATTGGGTAAAGCCTTGGTTGGGTTTTGGGACCCTTGGAGCCTTTGGTGTACTTAGTCTTTAGGAGAGTTTGGGAACCTTGTATTACCCTTATAAGTTTATGTTTTCTTTGCAACCTTGATCAAATCAATAACCACGCTACCACTTTGCATCAATGGGTATCAGATCTTAGGAGCATCCTAGGAAAGAATTTGAGAAGTATCTTTTGGGGTTTGGAAGATTTAGAGTCCTTTGTTGATGCTTGGAGTTGAACCATCCTCTAAGAGTGTTCCAAAGTGGTGACCCTACATCAAAAGAATCCTAGATTGGTGTGAAGAGATGGCAATAACAAGGAGTGAAGGAGAATTCGCCAAGTTGTTGATGGAATACTTGGATGACGAGAGAAGAAGAGATGAAGAGAAGAAGAAGAGAGAAGAAGAGAGAAGACAAGAAGAGGAAAGGTTAAGAAGCCTAGAAGAGGCATTAGAAAAGAATCAGAGAAAGTTGGAGAGCATTGCATCACTCCTTGAACAAGCAGAAGATGAAGATGTCAAAGAGAAGCAAATAGCACATGAAAAAGTGGATGAACCTAATGACAAAGAGGTTCTAAAAGTGGAATCAAAGGTACAAGTTGAGGATGCTGATGGATGCAACAGTGGATCAAGTAATGAAGGGCTTGAATGTGACGGACTGCTTCACGTGGGGACAGTACTATGTCCTTTGTGTGTGATGAAAGATCAAAAACAACAAGGTACCATGGCGAAGGAGGAAGCCACGATGGCAAGTGAGTTGTTTATGTGCCTAGGTGAATGCCATGGTGAAGACCAACAAGAGATGGCAGCAAGTGAGGAAGAACCTGATTGTGGAGTCATTGGAGAGGCTAAGGAAGTAGCCATTAATGCTGAGGAAGACTTGGAATGCCAAGAGATAAGGCATGGGATCCGAGGTGCAGTGGTCTCAATGGGAAGAGAGACTAAGTCTGAAAATAATAGTGTTGCAGATAGCAACAATGGTCTCAAGGCATGGGACTAAAGATAGAATGCAGATTGGTGATCAGCTAGCTAGTGGTCTACATTTCGCCCATGGGAGGCAAACCTAGAGTTCAGATGAACGAGCACATTATGGAGCAACATCAAGCAAGGATGCCATGGATCATCAATGATGATCTTTTCAAACCAAGAGTATAGATAAAGTTGTTTTGTTATCTGACATTGTTTGCTTGCAGGTTTCCAAGAGGACTTGGAAAATCTCTAAAGTTGGAGAGTAAGGTGCAGAGGCACCATGGCAGGAAAGCACACTTTGGGGTCATTTGATGATACAAGGGGAAATGAAGTTGATTAAGACCTATAAGGTCCCTTAATGATGTAATTGTGGCCATTAGTGCCATTTTGATGTAATTAAGTCAGATTTGTAATGAACAATGCAATAAAAATGTAATATGTCATAGAAGTCCTAGTAAAGGACTTAGGACCAAATTGTATGTAAGGGTGGCCAATCGTGCCAAATGGGATCTAAGTTGATTAGATGGTGTTAATTAGGTCCTAGAATTAATTAGGAATTGACTCTCTGAAGTTTGAATAAGTTTTAAGGAATTGAAATACCAAAAACACAAGTTAACAATTCATATTTTTGAATATTAACGGCTAGTTGTGTTTTGGTGGGAAAATGAGTTTAGGAGTTTAAAACATGTTGTAACCACTTCCAACCACTTGGAATCGGTTATGGAAGTTGAAAACTTGTCTATAAACGCCCAAGCAAAATGATGTAACCATCCCCTTTCTTTTCTAACTGTGACTTGGGGATGGATTGTTGACTTGTAATATATGTAATTATGCATACTAATGCAGGAACAAGACAAAGAATGCAGATGTTCATCAATTTGGGCAAGTTGGAGTGCTTGGGTGCATGAAAATGCATGGAAATTGATGCCACAAGTGTAGCAGCAGGGGATCTGGCTTAAGGAGGGCATGTTTTTGTGTGAAACAACAAAAGTACATGTCAAATAAAAGGTGAATCTTGAAGCAAGGGCTCTAGAACCAAATTTTGAGTCATTTTTTAGAAGGCCCTAGTTTTTGGCATAATTTGGTGAGGGTATGTTAGAAACCCCATAGGGCTTCTTGATATTGATAAAGTAATCTGATATTCCTTGGTTGTGGGCCATTATAAGACTTTGTACCAAGTGGCATAATGGGGCAGCAGATAGAAATGGTACTTCCTTTGTAAATCCATGAAATTAGCCCTCTTGGGAAACTGGGGATAGTCACATTTTGGGACAGTTGGCCCAAAGTAACAATATTTGAGTTTTGGAAATGTTGTGTAAGGGGATAATGGGTATCTAGAAACCTATTTTTTCTGGAAGTTGTTTGGGAAAATATGGATTTAAGTGGCAGAATAGATCGTTGTTGGGCTACAAGAGCCTAGGCCTAATAGGAATGATTTAAAGATGAGAGTGTTGGGTGGGGTTGCTGACAAAATAACCTTTTGAAACCCTTTTTATTAGACCTAAAGTAGTACTTGGAACCATTGTGGGCATTGGGTAAAGCCTTGGTTAGGTTTTGGGACCCTTGGATCCTTTGGTGTACTTGGTCTTTAGGAGAGTTTGGGAACCTTGTATTTCCCTTATAAGTTTATGCTTTCTTTGCAACCTTGATCAAATCGATAACCACCCTACCAGTCCGCATCAATTGATATCAGAGCCTAGGAATATCCTAGGAAAGAATTTGAGAAGTATCTTTTGGGGTTTAGAAGATTTAGAGTCCTTTGTTGATGCTTGGAGTTGAACCATCCTCTAAGAGTGTTCCAAAGTGGTGACCCTACATCAGAAGAATCCTAGATTGGTGTGAAGAGATGGAAATGACAAGGAGTGAAAGAGAATTGGCCAAGTTGATGATGGAATACTTGGATGATGAGAGAAGAGATGAAGAGAAGAATAAGAGTGAAGAAGCAAGAACACAAGAAGAGCAAAGGTTAAGAAGCCTAGAAGAGGCATTGGAAAAGAATCAGAGAAAGTTGGAGTGGATTGCATCACTCCTTGAACAAACAGAAGATGAAGATGTTAAAGAGAAGCAAATAGCACATGAAGAAGAGGATGAACCTAATGGCAAAAAGGTTCTAAAAGTGGAATCAGAGGTACAAGTTAAGGATGCTGATGGATGCAGCAGTGGATCAAGTCATGAAGGGTTTGAACGTGATGGACTGCTTCACAAGGGGATAGTACTATGTCCTTTGGCAGTGATGAAAGATTGAAAACAACAAGGTACCATGGCTAAGGAGGAATCCACAATGGCAAGTGAGTTGTTTGTGTGCCTAGGTGAATGCCATGGTGAAGACCAACAAGAAATGGCAGCAAGTGAGGAAGAACCTGATTGTGGAGTCATTGGAGAGGCTAAGGAAGTAGCCATTAATGCCGAGGAAGACTTGGAATGCCAAGAGATAAGGCATGGGATCCGAGGTGCAGTGGTCTCAATGGGAAGAGAGACTAAGTCTGAAAGTAATGGAGTGCTGCAGATAGCAACAATGGTCTCAAGGCATGGGACTAAAGATAGAATGCAGATTGGTGATCAGCTAGTGGTCTACATTTTGCCCATGGGAGGCAATCCTAGAGTTCAGATGAACGAGCACATTATGGAGCAGCATCAAGAAAGGATGCCATGGATCATCAATGATGATCTTTTCAAACCAAGAGTAAAGATAAAGTTGTTTTGTTTTCTGACATTGTTTGTTTGTTGGTTTCCAAGAGGACTTGGAAAATCTTTAAAGTTGGGGAGTAAGGTGTAGGGGCACCATGGCAAGAAAGCATACTTTGCGTTCATTTGATGATCCAAGGGAAAATGAAGTTGATTAAGACCTATAAGGTCCCATAATGATGTAATTGTGGCCATTAGTGCCATTTTGATCTAATTAAGTCAAATTTGTAATGAACAATGCAATAAAAACGTAATGTCCTAGAAGTCCTAGTAAAGGACTTAGGACCAAATTGTATGTAAGGGTGGCTAATAGCCCCAAGTGGGATCTAAGTTGATTACATGGGGTTAATTGGGTCCTATGAAATATCCCTTGCCCAATTTGATATAAATTTTCTGATGTCTTGCCCAAGGAATATTGTCAAACACTTTTGATGCAAACTTCCAGCTTGCTGGTTAGATTGTTAGATTGTTTGAAATGGTTTCATATGCTAATAAATAAACATTTTTTGACATCCAACCATGAATTGGAAAATGAAATGACAACTAATAGACCCTT